>CAUYRT010054171.1:0-59310 GCA_963574885.1 Lepilemur ruficaudatus | reverse complement strand
CCGGGCATGGTGGCGCATGCCTGTAGTCCCAGCTACTCAGGAGGCTGAGGCAGAAGGATCGCTTGAGCCCAGGAGTTTGAGGTTGCTGTGAGTTGATGCCACGGCACTCTACAGCCTGGGCAACAGAGTGAGACTCTGTCTAAAAAAAAAAAAAAAAAAAATCTGTAGCATGTAAATGAGAAAGAAAACATGTTCAGAACCAGTAGCATGGAAAGAAGTTAGGAATGGGAGCAGTGGGTAGCTATGTGAACCAATGCAGTGGGAATGGAAATGCGAGAACAGTTGGGCAAAACGTTTGAAAGAGTAGGTTGAAAAGACGTTGAGATTGTTTGTGTTGGTAAGTAATCTAGAGAGTTTGTATTTCACTGACAGAGTGTCCTCAATTGTTAATCCTCGGGAATTATTTTATGAGTCCCAAAGGGCACCGATAGTTAACAGTTGATCTCATTAACTAAGGGACTGTTAAAATCTGCCCAGGCAGGTACTTTCTCTGGGTTTGAAAATGATGTCTCTGGAAGTCTTGAATTTGAGGAGAAGCATGGCGGAAATATCTGCCATTACAGCCACAAATGACCACATTTTGAAAAACAATTTTTGAACAAGAAACAACATAATATAGACCATCATCCCCCCGCCCCATTTTTAAAGCTCTAACTAGAAATCCTTCTTGTCTTTAAATATTTTCCCTTGACCAAAATCTTATAGCTCAAATCCTCATTTGACACTATCTTCTAGACTTACTGTCAGTGTATAGGTATTTTTGAAATCATGCATAAACGTAAATAAATTTCAGTAGATTTGAAGGTATCATGAGTCCTTTTAATTCTGCTCAACTTCAGTGAAGGAAAGGGTAGTAATGAAACGCTTCATAAGTGGCACATGTAAGTCTTTCCCACACATTCAAGAATACTGTATTCACTACATAAAAGGTGCTCCTGGAATAGGGGTTTGAGGACCACTTTTCCCCATTTTTATGATGCGGGGGAAGTATTTAAATGTTTAAAGAGTAACAGCCTCTTGTGCTCCCAATAGACCTTCTAGCAACAATGTACCAGATGTAAAACATCAAATAGTGTTGATGTAGAATATTTGAAGCCTGGTTTCCAGGTGTTTTGCCCTAAGAATATTTTCCATTAGCAACTGAGAATGTAGTCCTCTAAAAAGATAGCCTAACTCTTGTCAAGGTCAAAACAAAAGATCCTCATCAATTGCGTCAGAGAAGAGGTAACAAAGTTTAGATGACAACCACGTGCTACAATCGACATGTAACTTTTAGGTGGATAATTTACTTTATTCCAACTTTCAGAAAAATTGTCTTAATTCCATTTAGCATATTATATGTTATGTTTAATTGTGAAGTTTAGACTGCCAATTACAAACATAGTAATGTAGCAGAATTCAAATGAAAGTGTGTTAATTATAATAAAAATTTCCTCTGATCATATGGTTTCAAATGAATTTCAGTTATAATGGCTACTATTTTTATATTTTTCAAATGTTTTGATCTAAGGTGTAACTTTCCTTTTAATAATGGATAAATTCTCAAAAGATTAAGAAGAGACAGGGCATACTACAGGCGTTCAGGATTTATGTTTATTATTTCTTCTTTATGGACAATATTGAGAGAGTGAGAAGAATTTTGATAAAATAAGTGGAAAAAGGACTGATTAATTATCAGAAGATGGGGTTTTGACTTAGCTTCCTCTCTTATTAGGCCATGAAACTTGTCTGAATCTTTAGTTTTTATCCGTGATAATCATTCTATCTACCTCATGGAGTTATTTTGGAGACCAGATTATTATGTGTTTCAGCATACAGAGAAAGTGTATAAAATTGGAGCCTGGGCAACATAGACTCTGTCTCTAAGAAAAAATTTAAAAATTACCAGGTATGGTGGTGCATGCCTATAGTCCCAGCTATTCCAGAGGTCAAGGCGGGAGGATCGCTTAAGCCCAGGAGTTCGAGGCTGCAATGAGCTATGGTCAGGCCACTTCACTCTAGCCTGGGTGACAGAGCAAAACACGATCTCAAAAAACAAAAATGTATTCTTTTCTGAGGTTGTTCTAGCATTTCAGTATTTTTGTACCACAATGACCCAACTCCACTTACATCATTCTCATGGCCCATTGTGTCTTTCTGATCACTCATTGCTATGAAAAGAAATCTTTGTCCTCAGCCCACCAGTCACTGCTTTTACCACCTGGGAGAATGACAGTTTCTGCATTTCAGTAAAGTAAAATATTAGGGCAGTGACAGGGATTAAAAAAAAAAAAAACAAAGACCATAGATTTCACCCTATAATTGGTTAAGGCCAAAGGATTTTTTCCACATTGCAATTGTTATTGTATCACACCACTCTAACTTAAAATTATCTGTTTATGTTCTTCAAATCTCTTGGTATTTGATTTTGGTATTTTTTCAAGTTTACCTCATGTACTGGAATATGTAATTTGAGGATTAAGCTAAAAATGTGTAATAATCAGGTATTCTTGCCAAAATTTGTAAGTTTGTTTAATTTAAATCACAACAAAATAACTTTTGATTTTTTTTTTTTTTTTTTTTGCTGGAACAAAGATTAATTTCCACTGAGTTTTAAATAGTGAGCAATTGGAGGGAAAATTGTGTTGTTTGTGTGTTTTGGTGTGCTTCATCACCGTTTCTCCTACTCTGCAGGACAGGACAAAAGAACTAAACCTTTATGATACATGACTTTTTAAAATAAGGCAGCGAAAGTGAAAAAAAACAATAGAAAATAACGAGTAAAAACAACTTTTAAAACTAAGTTTGTGTTTATAACTGGGTAAATTCGATGAGGCACACTGGGTAGTTACAGGGATTTGATATGTAGAATAGGGCAAATATAGAGAGGCATGATTTGAGCAGGCTAAAATGTTTATGAGTACTATAAAACATTTCTCAATTAAAAGTTATAGGCATACGTTAAAACGAGATAATGTAAACTTAGTCAAGTTCTTGAAAATCCTAAGGGAGTTGGTGAGTCATCTGTGAAAAATATTAATTAGGATGAGTATATGTGTGTGTGTTTGGTTTGTTTGATTTGTTTTCCCATCCTTTTCAACTCCTTTAAGTGGTAGGATATATATACTTGTTCTTGTACAAGGGCAGGATTTTTATTCACCTGCAGTTTTTCCTTCCCTCAAAGAGGGAGGCCTAAAGTTTCCTGATGAATATAGAAAGGATTAAACATTTTAGCTACTCTCTTGTAACTTTCTCCTGGCTTGTCAAAAGCAATACTATTGCCATCATTCAGTAATGGTTACAGTAATGGTGACACTTCACAGATAAGAACAAGCTCATTATTCATGGGAAATTTACAAATGATTTTTAACTCTCCCAAATTGCTAATAACAAAGCAAAGTTAATTTTTGGTCCTGCAGATTTAAGGTAATTGTTCACAGCTTAGTAAGTATCAGGAAGAGGATGAACTGAATGGCAGGAAATACAATCTACAGTAAAATTTATTCGATTATGGAGGAAAGTTCCAACGGAAACGGTGGAAATACTGGCACTTGGAATCAGTGTAACCCAGCTAGACAAAGTATAAAAAACAATCAGTAAAGATTTAATACTGCTCTAAAGGAATGCTTCCCATATCACTGATAATTATTTAACTAGTAGATTACTGAGCTGAAACCATTTTATTACCACTTTTAAGTAAGTTAGGCAAATCGAGAGGTATGGGAAATTGGAGATATCTTTCAGTAAATGAAATTAGTTTCATCTAAGCAGGATTCGGCTGCTTGCGAACATGTAGCAGATTCTGTAATACCTGTAAGCTTCCCTCATTACTGTAGCAATGAGGGGTAGTAGAGGTTCAGCAAATACTGACTTGTTAGTCTAACTGAATTATAAATATGTATATATTGCAACCTAAGTTACATTGGAAAAAGGACATTTGACTTGGTGAAATACATTAATCATAGTGCAAAGCCTTAAATAGATCTGACGACTTAAAATACAGTATATAGACATATCTTTAAGTCAGCAAAAATTCAGAAGAACATGGCAGGTTAGAAACGATGGAATGATAATTTAGATTTGATTATGGCAAGATTAACTAAGCAGCTGTTGAGATTGAACAATGATATGTGAGTTTCTCATCACCCTGTAACGTGATTCTACTAATACAGATTAAAAATGTCTGAATGAACTGTAATTATCTCTGTGGCTTGGGCATAACATAATTAGCTTTTGCCAATGCAAAATATGTTATTAAAATGATTTTTTTTAAGTTATAGAAGTAGCCACAAGGACAAATCAGCTAAGGACAGATACACTGGCACTTCATAATAGCAATGTGCAAAAAAAATATTAATACTTCTCTCTTTTTGTTACATAGAGTTTTCAAAATTCAAAGTCTTATTTACATGACAGACACATGAAGGATGGTTTCAATTATGCTGACCCTCTTGCTGGAATTTGTACACCAGGTGTCCAAACCACAAAATGAAACATGCAATCTTTGTCTGCCTTACATAAATACAGTGCTGAGATCAGCTTGTCTTTTAAGTGCTTGATTGCTATTTAATTACAAGGAATTTCTCTTTAAACCGAGCAACCCAACAACAACAAAAAACAATAAAGAACTCATTTCACAGCTTCATTATCCATCCTACCACTGAAAAGGGTGTAATATATCTGATTATATAACCAGGTTTATTAAGTCATGTAGATATCCATTATATAATTTATAAACACTACCCTAAAATATCTCATGAGAATATTTCTGTTAATCAATAAAAACTAACTAAAACTATGAATGCAAGGTATTCATTTTCATCCTGGTAGCATTTTTACATAAAAATTTTAAAGCAACTGTAATGTAATAGAAAGAGTGTTAAAACTTAAGTGAAAAAAGAGGGAATTCAAATTTCAGCTCTAAAGTGTTCCAGCTGGCTAAGTTTCTTACCCTTTCTGAGCCCCCATTTATCCACCAGCAAAATAAAGCTACTAATTCCTACCAGTGGGCTGCTGAGAGAATTAAATGAGACAATTTATGTGAACAATCATCTTAGAATATGTTTATTGAATCTGACTTTAGAAAATAATTCACCAGAAACGTTTCAAGGTAAGTTTTGTCTCTTTCATCTCAAAGGAGAGAATATGAAATAGATTAAATGACAGCTTTGAAAGACGTTTCAGACTTGAAACTATCTTTTATTTGTAAAATTATGAATTTATCTTTAGTTACAGAGTAATTGTTTCCTCCTTTTCTGATCTCCTTTAAGGGAATTATTTAACCTTCTATTTATTACTGAGAGGAAGGTGAATAATTTTTAATATTTATTTCACCCTTCTAGAAGTGCTTCCTCAATGATTTTATTTTCTTAAGCCCTTTTTTGAATATTTATAATTTCTTTCTCTTCCACACCTAATATTTTTGCCTTCATTTAATTAATCATATTATAATAACCTGGCAGCTGGGCCTGTTTTGCAGCTACATGCAGCAGTCTCGGGTACTGTAATTTAGTTTTCAATAAGTTCCTTGCTCGTACTTTCTGTAAATAAAGACTGGCTTAGGTTTGTAGGTGATTTATATTCCTAGGTGTTTTTTTTCACTCTGTGTTATTTAACATAAGGCAGAATATGACCCTACTGCTTAGCAAATAGTCAGGATCCTTATTCTCCATTCACCATTAATCTCCTCCTATCCCTCTATGGAAAATACATCCTTAAGACAGTGGTTGAAAAAATGTATGATCCAAATGGTAGCATAAATTTTGTCATTAAAACATCCTACGATAATCCCTTTTACCATTTAACTTCGTGTTGGAGGTTATAGCATTATAGACATATACTAATATTTGTTTTTCATCATTCCACATTTATTTGGTACTCTCCATGATAAGGATATGTTGAATAAGGTGAAAAAAAGGAAAAGAGGGCCTATATCCTACAAGCGAGTATTTTATTCTATAGTCCTGCATCAAATATAAAAAAACAGAAAATAAGATCTGAGGAAATGACAATCATATTGCAAACTATTTTCAGAAATAAAGAATTAGAATTTTCAGTGAGGTTCTATTTGTACTTAATCTATTAAGAATTAAATATTTATTTTTAAGTAAATTATTTTACCATTTTAAGATACGTTAGTGCTGAATAGTAAATTAAAATCAAGTTAACATTTCAGATACTTATCTAGCAGGGGAGATACCATGATCACGAAGGTGGTTTTCCCAGGGTGAGGCTTATCCATTGCATTCCGGATGTGCTGACCCCTGCGATTTCCCCAAATATGAGAAACCCGACTGCATAATTGCATAATTTGTGGTAGTAGGGGACTGCGTTCGCGCTCTGCCCTGTAAAAAAAAAAAAGCATTTCAAAAGAGACTTCTTTTTGTTATTGATACCTAGATATATTTTAAGTGTAGTTTTATTAATAAATTATCCTTATTCAAAAACCTGTTCCATTACTATGGAGTTCAAAAACCTGTGGTGTAAATTAAATTGATAAGTATTAAAAAACTGAGATGATCAGAATTTAGTTCATCAAAGAATTGCTGAAGATGGAATTTTCATTATAGTCATAAAATACATTTAATGATTAGCTATTTGTGCTTGGCACTTTCAAATTGAATTATTATTGTTACTATTCTAATTTAGAGTTTGGGAAACTGAGGCTGAGAGATATCAAATGGTTTGCTAAGAGTCAATTTTCCAAGTCGTTGGCTCTTTGTAATTATACTTTGAGGGGGAGCAGATGTCTTCCTCTCAAAAACTTCCTATCCTTTTTAAAATCTGGAAGAGAGAACTTTCTATCCTTTTTCAAATTGGAAACGTACCAGCAACTTTTATTCCTGTAAGAGTTTATCTCTGACACTGAAAACTTAAAATCACTGATAATCTTTCACTAGAATTATTCCTAGGGAATATTGCTTGGAAAATGTCTAGAGGAACAATGTGAAATAACTTGTGGGTATGTAAGTTCACTACATTTACATCTATCTCATTTTTTAAAAATAGAAGCTTGATAATGCATAGTATGTGTATATTGTAATATATTAAAACATTTTTCTATATGGACATTTATGTTATTTCTTCTACTTGATTATTTCAAACAACCCTCTGATAAACACTACCATATATGCCTTCTTTTGCAGAAGTGGAATTGCTAGTTAAAAGTTGAATTTTAAAATTGCCCTTCAACAATTTTCTCGATAATTTATACTTCTATCAACAATGTCTCTATTTTCTCACTCTTAAGAGAAAATGTAAGACTTAGGACAATACATTTTATAAATCACATGTATATTAAAAACATGTTCTATGTGAATGTGTCACATAATAATTTGAATGATATATACCAAACCCTCTGGGGAGGGAAATAAACTTGGGGAACAGTGGAGAGGGAAAATTTTATTTTTTGAATACACGTGCATTGTTTGAATCTTTTACAATAAAGATGAGTTTATATACGGCTATGTATTTTAAAAATTAAAATAGAGACAAAATTATTACTGTCATGGTATCAAAGTGAACAGTGTAAAAGCATCAAATCTAAATTTTATAGCTGCAATGCAATAGCATTCTGATTCTGCACATTTTATGGTCTGTGATGCCTCATATGCACTAGCTTGTAAATTTGTTTTTATAGGAATTATAAAAGTGGTAAAATAATAAAACAATCTCAGTTCTCAGAGCAAATAATTTCTACCTGTACCTCTAGGTAAGTGTAGTGCTGAATCAACCACAAGAATAACATTACTTATTTTGTTAAAATCACTATTTGCTGAAGATCTTAAATAATTCACATGCTTTGCCTATGGTTAATTTTGGTAATAAGAAGCAAGACAGCTAACAGATCTTTAAGCTGTATGCAGAAATAGTGTCAATTGAATTTAAGCTGGATATACAATTTATTTTGGTTGTCTTCTCCCTAAATTCTGAAGTTCAAAGTTTAACTTGGAAAATTTTCAAGTTTAGCTGTAGCCAAAGTCCAAGGAATGGCTTATGTCTGTCAATAGTTGACTTAATAGATTTGTCCTATGTTGACACTTTGTTCTTTTCATACTAGGTTGTGTATATAATATAGTTATGTTATTTTCAGTGGGTTCTACTTTAAAATGGGATTAGAAAATCATGTGGAATTTAAAAAATTATTGGGTTGTGTTAGTGTTTTCTTACTAGAGTTTTGGGATAAATCATTTATTCATTAATTAATCCATTTTTCTTCTTTATTCATACTAGAATATCGTTAATAACTTATTGAACTCTAACCATGTTAGTAGGGTTATCAAGATAAGACCTGCATAGTGAGATTAGAGGCATAAAACCAATGAGTTCTATAAAATGTTAGAATTGCTCTATGAGAACTTTGTGCCAACGGAAGTAAAATAATCAAGAAGTAAAATAATCCACCAGTGCCATCAAGAAAGGGTTCGTCTATGTAAGAAAGCACCAAGAGAATCTGAATGGACAGGGATGTGATTTTTTTCATGGCCAGTGACAGAGACTTGTTTTGGACAAGGAGCAGTTGAGAGGAGAAGAGAAACATGAAACCACATGTTGGGTACATGTGACCACTACAGCATGTAAACAGGTTATGGCAAAAGATAAGAATGAAGATAAGGTGGTAAAAGCAGCGGTCAGATCTTGGAAACCCTGAAAAGCCAGACCAAAGTCCATGAACTTTTGCTATTAGGCAGTGAAGATCTTTTAAAAGGTTTTCAGCAGAAGTGCAACTAAGCTGTACATTTTAGGAAGAACCGTTTGGCAGCAGTGCAGAGGATGAATGGGGAAATGTACAATGAGAGACATGAAATGATTCATTCTGATAGTATTAAAACATGAAATAAAGCCAAAATGGTGGGGATGGAAAGGAGAGGAGTTGATACAGGATATGTTAAGGAAGTGGTATTGGCAAGTCTGGGTCAGTGATAAAATTTGGACGATACTGAAAATGCGGTAGTATGGGTGGATTCCCAAGCTAATGGTGGGTATCTTGAGCTAATTGTTGGACAGTGATACTGTTCACCAATAAGAATAGGGGCGGGGCTTTGGGAATAAAAGTAAGGAGTGTTAAGTGTTCAGTGTTTAGCCATGTTTTGTTTGATGTGTATATGTGCCAGCCAAATGGAGATGCCAAGTAGGAAGTTCAATATGTGGGTTTAGAAGTCAGAATACAAGATCAGATTAGAGATACAGATTTGCTGGTCATCAGCATTTAATAAATGGAGTGTTAGTATCACACAAAGCAAAATGTTGAAAGAAGGAAGAATAAAATTAGGAACAGTAACCTGCAAAAACATAACATTTAAGAGGACAAGGAGCCAGTAATAAGAGCTCACAGAAATAATCCAGGAGATGCCACAATAAGGAGTTTATTAGAGGATCTTTGTGGATGTGGAAGTGGAAGTGGAAGCACTCTCTCAGTGGCATTGTAAAATCGAACATAGGTGAAAGAGTTAAAATGAACATGTTCATGTTCTTTTTTGAGAGCTTAGCTTTGCAAGGGAGGGGAGGACATTAACTAGAGGGATCACAGGGTAGAGAGCTGTGTTAATTGTCAAGATAAGAGAGATGTAAGCATTATTACCATAACAATCTGTGGGAAAGTAACTGGTCAAGTGAGAAGAGATAGGAATTACTCCTGAGGCACAGATACAGCCACTCTCAACACAATGCAGCAGAAATGGAGAGAACTGGCTATTATTATTATTAAGAAAATTGTGATTCATAAAGTAGATATTATGGTATTGGAAAGGACAGCCGGTTAACCATGACTTATGTAACAAGTATTTTTAAACCTATATAAGGAAAATGACCAGAACAGTAGACTTTCCTTTCCAAACTTTTTGCTCTTCCATATACAAATACGTTCCTCCCTAGACACACCCTTTTTTTTTTTGACACACCCTTTTAATAAGTGGCACCACAGTCTACCTTTTTGCTCCAAGCAGAAACCTGAGTCATGCTTGATTCTCTTTTCCACAGATTATTCTCCAGACATTTGAACTGTGTACACTTTTGTCCATTTCTCCCATCCAAGCACTAACCAGGCCCAATGACCCTGTTTAGCTTCTTAGGTCAGACAAGGTCAGGTGTGTGCAGGGTAGTATGGCCTTAGACACTTTTGTCCATTTCTAATGCTGAGATTTTGGTGAAAAGTATCAGTATGTTATACCTGGACTACAACAGTGGCCTTGTAACTTTTCTTCTTGCTATCTAGAGCCACCCCACTCTCACTCTTTCTTTAGTTCTCCACTTAGCAGCCACAGTAATATCACAAAAAGGTAAATAAGTCATGTCACTCTCTGGTTTAAACTCTTGAATAACTAATATCTCATAGTGGACATGTGGTATTACATAAACTGTGACTATTGTCATCATTAGTAGAGTTTTTCTTCCCCTTTCTCTATTAGTTTCCTCTTTTCCTTCCTTTAGCCCTTCTACGATCTGACTCTTTGGTAAAATTCTATGATACGACTCTTTCTGGTAAAATCATTCATTAATTCAGTATACCCAATTCATACTAGAGGGGTTTAGAGGGAATGTGAAGGTGAGCTATGCTAAAACAGAGGTATTCCTAATTGAATTGGGTCAGTAGCCACCTTCAAAGAGGTTGGATTACCTGTCATAAGGAAATCAAGCCAATAATCACCTTACATTTAGTAAATATTCTACGTATCTTTCTGTTAATTTTTATAATCTTACTCAGAATTTTAATTTTGGGTAGAACTTGGCAACTTAGCCTTATGTTTAGTACTTTATTTTGGGCTCTTTGTCTTCCAGATTCCAACTGACATTTTTATAATGCAGAAAACATCCCAATTGCCTCATGTGAAAATCATTCTAAAATAGTATATCCGAAGTCATTAAGATAATGCAACTAAACAGGAATATAGTTATTTATATCTGATTGGTAGGAGATATGAAAATAAAGAAGAAAGGTATTTTAGTGTTCTAGAAATTCAAAGTTTTGTTTTTAAACCATGTCATTCTATTTTGCAAATGCCTGCTATAAACAGAATACTGAACTCACTGCCAAATATGAAACGGTAGTTAAGAAATGACTTGCAGAATGGATCTCAAGGTCTTTATTTTGCTCTTCCATGTGGAATCTATTTGCTCATTTGCACGTGTGGAACTTTTAATCTCTACAGCATGTTTTTATGCTTCACACTGAGCATAGAAATTGACACAGATTCTGATGCATAAGCAAATAAAACATTTTTTAGAATATTAAATGGAAAAAATATGTATTTCTTTCAGTTTTTGGAAGTTTTACTTTGCACAAAATGTTTATCTACATGTCAAAGATATTCATTTGTTCAGCTAAGCACTTTGTGAGCCAAATATATTTAAAAGGTTAAAGAAAGAATATTCATTGGAAACCAGGCTTACAAGGCTCATAATATAACTACATCCTAAAATCTTGGTATCTTGGTTAAATTTTCATTCTATATTAATTGTATAGATGGAAAAATACTTTAATGAACCAAGATTATTAGAATTAAGCTTCATGAAGTCAGATTCTTTATCTATCTAGTTTATTACTGAATCCCCAGTCCCAATTAAATGCCTGGCATATATAAGAGCTTTAATAAATATATTTTCAAATAATACCATTGAAAGAGGCAGGGATTAAAGCCTTAACACTTAGCATCTGGTCATAGCACTGTTTTTAAACTAAGATCTAAGCCCAGGGGTGGGGAACCTTCAGCCTAAGGCCACATATATGTAGCCTTTTAGGTCCTTAAGTACGGCCTTTTGGCTGAATCCGAATTTTATAGAACAAATCCTTTTATTTTTATTAATACATTTTTTGTTCATCTTTTATAATTTTCTTTTGTTTTTAAAATGAATGTATTTAAAATACCAAAGAATAAAATGAGTTTCAACGAAATAATCCTCCCAGATTGACCAACACGATTGGAACATTCGTAAGCCATAAGGACTAAATCGACAGCTACCATGCTTATGATTTACTTCCAACTTCCCCTACCTGACTGGCACCACTACTGCACAAGGCTGGTTGGTGAGAGTTTATGGGGGTCGAGTACACCAGTCTGTTACCAGCTTTTGACAACAGTGCACTGTGTTTCTGTTTGAAGTGGAATTTATGAATAGTTGCACAGCTTGACAGTATTTTTTAATTCTGTCTGCTTAATGGCCCATCATGTCAAAGAAGACCAAGAGAATGCTGAAGGAAAAAAAACAGATTTTTTAATGAGGATTGGGAATTGCAATATTATCTTATTTCTGCTAAAGATAAGATGATTTCTTGCTTTGTGATACTGCAATGTCAACATTAAAGAAATTCAGTGCTCATCAGCACTAGAACATTCATTAGGACCAGAAATATTTTGAATGGGAGGGATGCCAAAGGTTGTATTGCAAAAATTAAAAGATCAAAAGCAAAAGCAAAGACAATTCTTTCAAGCATAAATAAGACTTGGAAAGAATGCCACCGAATCAACTTATAAAGTAGCTTATATACTTGGGAAAAAGGGAAGCCACTTCAGTGATATAGAAATTGTGAAAGAATGCATTGTCAAAGTTGGAGGATGCTTAGACTCCAACTAAGGTAGTGTTTCAAAGTATTAATACAAACAACTGGCTCTTTCAAGAACCATAACTGATAGGCAGCATGAATTCATCTTTGACTTAACAGAACAACTTCATGCAGTACTTCAAAAGGAAAATGTATATTGTTATTCAATCGCCTTGCACGAGTCAACTGATACTGCTGAGTTGGTGCAGATTTTTTACTACATTTTGGTCATAACAGAAGAGCTGTGAAGAGTTACTCGCTTTGGGCACTCTTGTCCAAAACAGAACATGGGGAATAGATCCCATCTCAAAAATAAAAACCAAAGAACTCCCTACGTATTTTGATGTTAGTAACAGGATTTTGTTCTCAGAGGATACATCCTTCAGAAGGGTCTTCCCCTGGTGCATGCACAGGCCAAGTGCCCGTGTGAGATGTGTGCTGAGTGAGTCTGGCAGGTGGACTGAATTTGGTAAATTTAGTGAGTGTATGTATAGATGGTACACCTTCCATGACAGGAAAATGTAAAGAGTTTATTGCACAGATAAAAAGTATTAACAGATCCAGATGCTCTCACTTCTTTTCATTGTATCTTGAATCAGCAATATCTATGTGCTAAAGCTACTATTTTAAGTGACACTTTACAAGTTATATGTCTTGTTAACTATATTAGTGCAAATGCAACATGGCGTCACCAGTTTTGTAACATGCTAAAGTTGAACAAGGAGGTATTCAGTATGGATTTACCTTTTCATTCTATAGTGTATTGGCTGTTACAGAGACAGGTGTTAGCCAAAATTTTATGCTGACAGAACAGATAGTTAAATTTTACGAAGAACACAATCAACAATGTGAATTATTGAAAGATTTCTATGGGAATGCAGCATTTCTGTGTGATAGTAGGTCAAATCAAGACAACTTGAATATGTCTTTGCAAGGTAAAACTAAGTCTATATGTGATATGTGGCAAAAAATCCATGCATTTTTTTCCCCAAAACGGTATCTTTTTTCAAAACACTTCTCCTTCAAAAGGAAATTTGGGGTGAACATTTTCCCCAGTTAGCAAAGGTCACTGATGAACAGGATGATATATGCTATTAGTTGGAGAATACAATTAAAGGTTCATTGGCTTTGAGAATCATGACATTACACATTTGATTACTGCTAAATTAACGCAGCCTTCCAACATGAAAAGATTCCCCACCCATATCTTAGCCAAACCATTTTTCTCCTTCCTTGAGTCTCACTTTCCTCATCTTTTAAAAGTAAGCATTTTTTTGATTGATGGGAGTTCTTTTGGTTTTATAAAAGTATTTGACAACTATGATATTATATCTAAAATAACCTTGTAATCACCATCTTAAAATAAATGTATTTCCCAGGTTATATAATTGCTAAACTTACGTATTAACTCACCTAGTATATGGACTCAAAAATTTCAGAATATAGATTTCTTCTTACCGCACTGAAGCATTATAATGCAATTCCCCCCCACCGCCACACACAAAAAGTTTGTGAAATACCTTTAAAATTTGAGAAAGTGGTAGTGCTGTTCCCTTGATTTTGTTTAACGGAAGTGTCAAGTTAGAATTCAGAGTGAATTATTTCTTTCAAATGCACAGTGTGATTCCTACAGGTCAGGGTTGAAGTTGAGGGCACAAAGTCTAGAGAGTAGGTCCTAGCACTAAATGTGGTGTGTAAACAAATACAAGACATCCTATTTTCTGAGCTTAGACAATATTCAAATTAAATGAAAATCATAAGTCTGACTGTATCCTTGTGGAAGCCTAGAACAGGTAGGAGTCAAAGATTACCTGGAGGCCGGGCGCGGTGGCTCACGCCTGTAATCCTAGCACTCTGGGAGGCCGAGGCGGGTGGATAGCTCAAGGTCAGGAGTTCAAGACCAACCTGAGCAAGAGCGAGACCCCGCCTCTACTATAAAATAGAAAGAAATTAATTGGCCAACTAAAATATATATATGTAAAAAATTAACCGGGCATGGTGGCGCATGCCTGTAGTCCCAGCTACTTGGGAGGCTGAGGCAGAAGGATTGCTTGAGCCCAGGAGTTTGAGGTTGCTGTGAGCTAGGCTGATGCCATGGCACTCTACAGCTCGGGCAACAGAGTGAGACTCTGTCTAAAAAAAAAAAAAAAAAAAAAAAAGATTACCTGGAATTAATGCATTATAATGTGATATATAAAGTATGTTTTATTGATCCTCTTCAAATCACTCATTTTTCAGATCTTCAGGAATTTTACTGGAATAATTGTCAAAATAAAGTTTCAAGCATTCTATGCAAATGGTAAGTAGAACTACTTTTTATATTACCATATTTGTTTATCCGTAATTAATTTAACTTTCTGAGTATTGAAATGAGAAACTTGAATTACTGATCTTCACTTGTTTTTATTCCTTTATAAGAAAAATTAGAATCACTGAAAAATTTCTTTTCACTTTATTTTTAAATTATTACCCTGAAATGCAAACATATGGCATGTAAACGTGGGAACTATTTAACCAGTTTCCTCAAAAATCTGGTAAAAAGAAAATGTCTGGAAATATGCTACTGGCAAATATACTATGTAAGCAATATATAGGAAGGATTGTATATAAAAATATACACATAAAGTTTTCTTTCCAGATTATTATGTATCATCTATTTTCTTATAGTAAAATTTAAAAGTATAATCTATGGGCTTGAGTAGATATATAATTAACTATGCTTTGAAATGCTATCAAACTCAATACTCTCATACCTGCGACACCTAACTTTGGTGATCATCTTCCTTAAAAATTTATTTCTTCAAGTATTGAGGTAGGAGAGATGAAGCCATTATTCTTCTTGTTTATAACTATGTGGTGGGAACTGAGAACTATCTCCCTCGAAACTTGATGTTTAAGTTTGTGACAATCATGGTGTCAGCCAAATGAGTGCAAAGTCTTTTAATGCTGTTGAATATGAGGGAGATTTCTAAAATATCGATAGTTCTACATATGAGCCCACGACCCTAGCAATGTGTTTCAGAATCGTATTTGTTATATATTTTTTCTTATTACATATAATATTATTAGATGTATTAAATGCACATAAATACAAATAAGAACAAAATAACTATATTCTGATTATCTAGCATAACCAGTTAACCCTTTGTATAAATTGGTGAATGTTTTCAGTAAATGAACACAACTTATTCTAAGAATTCAAGAAATGAGAGTGCTGCTGATGACATAAAACATGGGTTCAGCTCTTCTGCCCCCACTTACTCTACAGCCTGGGTTGGAATCCACGCTCTACCACTTGCCTTCTCTGTGACCTTGGGCATATCTTTTGCTCTCTCTTGGCTTACCTTTCTCATTTGTAAAATGGAGCTAACAATACATACCTAGCTGATGGGGTTTTATTGAGGATTAAATAAGTTAATACAGGTAAAGTGCTTAGAACAATGTCTATCCCATAAAGGCTAGATATCACAAAATTATATTGGAATTGGTTTCTTGCAGTCAGAAAAATATTAACTTGAACATTTTTTGTATCTTGACACCTGTTTTAGCTCTTTATTAGTTGTTATTATTCTTCAGTTGGTTCTTTTGTAGTTTCAGGTTGACAACCACATTAGCTGCAAATAATAACAATTTTGGATACCATTATCTTTTCCTTTTTAGTATCATACCCTTTTAAATTTTGAGTTCACTACTTATTGCCTTTATAGCTACAGCTTTCAGTTTAGTGTTAAATAACTGTGAATAATTCAGTTTTTTTCTGATTTCACTTGAAATGACTCTCATGATTGTCATTTAAGTATCGTTGATTATTTGTGTAAGTTTGATACTTTTCTTGTTAAGAAGTCATCTGATTCTTGGTGAACCAAATTTAATTATCAGAAATTTCTGTTGACATTCTATAAATCTTATATATACACACATATATATTATATATATTTAATCTATTAAAAGAATAGTTTGGATTTCCTCTCTTGGTCAGTGGATTTGCTAATATTATGTTACCCTTGCATAACTGGAAGCTTATTCTTTTATTTCATACTTTAGCTCAATTCCTTTTTATTTTCTTGAAAATTTTAAAGAATGTCTCAAAGTAAGGATGGTGTACAGTGATTTTTTTCTTACTTGCCATCTTTTTGGTTCTATTAAGCAGATTATATTCACACTGGAAATTGTATATATATAATTTCTTTAATTTGTAATTTAAAAAAATGAACTTGTAAAGTAACCAGGACACAAATCTATTTTGGAGGTGTCTGAAATTTAGGGGAAAAAAGGTGTTTCAATTGTTCTTTGAATTTTGTAGGAATTCCACTTATTATAGACTTAATTTTCAATCTGACATTATCTAAAGCATTATCTAAAGTATTGCCCATTTTATTAATCTTTTCATTTCATTAGCATATTGTTACAAATTATAGTCTTGTTGCTTACAAAATTATTGTTGAATAAGTTTGGTAGACTCTGCATCATTTCTAATTTTTATGTGTTTTTTTCCCTATTTTTCATTGATAATATATGTCAGAAATTGACTAGCTTATGGGTTCTTTCAAAAAGCTAAAACTGGAATTATTTACCTTTTTGCTGCTTTTCTCTTTTCTATTTTATCAATGCTGCTGCATAACTAATCTATTTGTCATTCTGTATTTTAAATTCTGAGACTTATTTCTATGACAATGTCTCTAAATATATTTTGGGTTGTATACAATAGGGTTTCATTATTTTTTTTAATGTTTTGGAAATGTTTTAAAACAATAATTAATCCATGTCATACACTAATCTGAAGATAGTTCTATCAATTTAGCATGAGTCATACTATTCAAATTTAATGTGCTTATATTCTACCTACTGGGCAGAGATGAGGCTAGTTTGTGCAAATTCTTGCAATGTCCAAGTAATTTATTTGGATTTGAACAGTAAGCATAAGCTCTCACATATAAGCTGGTAAGTTAGATGAGTAGATCTTATGTAAGAAGGTGAGTCATTTGGGAATATGGAAGATCAACTAAAGTGGGGTAAGGCTGGGGCCAGAGATAAGAATTAAAGATCTATTTAGATGGGCATTTCCACTTTTAGGAATCTGGATTTTACAAATATTTCCTGTCCTAGAAGGAGGTGTTTAGTGTTCTTGGTCTTTCTGAAGGCAATTCCCACAATCTTCATATAGGACATTTGCTTCATCAGATTTCCTTCTCTGGACTTTTGTGACCCTCTATGACACTAACCTCTTAAACGTAAAATATAATGACCTTCTTCTCTGATGAATTACTATTTTCCCCGCCCCTTTTATTTTTAAAAAGTGTTATAATTTCTAAAAGCCAAGACAGATTTTCACCAGAATTTGAGATACAGCATTCATCCAGCCAGCCACCAAACATTTATTAAAAATCAACTATGTGCTAGGCACTGTGCTAAGAAGTGGAAAAAGCTATCTCTCTACCACAGATGGAAATTTTTACCCCTATTGTAAAGAGATCTTAATCTTTTGCTTGAATTCTCCAAAATTCAGTATCTCCAACTGGTATTAGTATATATATATATTTTTTTTTTGAGAGAGAGAGAGTCTCACTCTGCTGCCCGGGTTAGAGTGAGTGCCGTGGCATCAGCCTAGGTCACAGCAACCTCAAACTCCTGGGCTCAAGAAATCCTTCTGCCTCAGCCTCCCAAGCAGCTGGGACTACAGGCATGTGCCACCATGCCCAGCTAATTTTTTTTTCTATGTAGTTTTAGTTGGCCAATTAATTTCTTTCTATTTATAGTAGAGACAGGGTCTTACTCTTGCTCAGGCTGGTTTCGAACTCCTGACCTTGAGCGATCCGCCTGCCTCGGCCTCCCAGAGTGCTAGGATTACAGGCGTGAGCCACCGCACCCAGCCAGTATATTTTTGATGTGATGACCGAAAGACATCCAAAACTTTACTGAGCTCAGTCTCTACCTGCAACCTGCCCTTCCTACAATGTCTTGTCCTGGTTGATGGCTGATATTAATCTATGCTAGAAATCTAATAGTCTCTTAGTATATAATCTTATTGAATTAATATTTTATGCTATACTCTTTACTTTGTCTTCTCTTTAACGAACCTTCATCAAAATCCTGTTGATTATATCTTTAAATCTATGCCAAACTTCTTTTTACCTTTGTATTTATGACCTTAATTTCAGAACCACAAAATCTGCTTCTTATTTTTTATAACCCCTAATTATTTCTACATTCCTCTCTTGTCTACAAACGTCACTGCCACTGGAGTTCTTCCTAAAATTTGTATGCTCATGATAGTCACCCATTCAAAAGTTTTGATGACTTTGCATTCCTTACAGAAAAGCCCATACTTCTCATCATGCCATTCAATTTTTTTCACAACCTGCTACCAAGTTTATCTCATCTCAAGTATTTGCCATACCCTGTCCCCATTCTCCTGAATCTCATCACATTTAATTAATGTGTCTTATGGCTTCTTCATATTTAGACCATTTCCTGACACATTGTGGGCATTAAACCAATGTTTGCTGATCATTATTTTGAAAAGGCATGGGGTTAGAACAAGCAGGAGCTTGGGATCTCCTGGATGGGTCAAACTGAGGAGATATTGTTTAGCTGGTAATTTATAGTCGCTCTCGAAGTTTTGTATTAGGAGGATACCATAGAAATGGAATTCATATGTGGGACTTAGAAATGACCAATCTAAGCTATGTTGTCTTGATGTTGAGAACTGAAGTATCAGGGACTTACTCAGAATTGTAGCTAGAGGTGTTTAATGTTCTGAGAGTTAATGCTTCCAAATTTGTGGAGACAAAAGCAAACAATGGTTTGAATTGGAAATAGGAAGTTAAGGGACATGATGAATTGTAACTATTCTATGGTATGAGAAGAATTTTCTGATTTGATTCTAAAATGGTTGCATATATATGTCACCAAATAATTCATTTCCAAGGCTGTATAATTACCATGTTTTCCTGAGATATTTATATTTCAGTATTTATGAGCATGTAATTATTAGGGTTTTTTTTAAAAGCATGTAATTGGATATTTAATTCTTAAGCTCAGAAAGTAGGGCTCAGCTGGTGAGAAATGGAGTCATGAGGATGTCATGGAAGACTTGTGATGGAGAGTCTGACATCAGATTAAATGAATTTAGCAGCTGCTTTCCGCAACTTGGCTCAAATAGAGATTGTAGTCTTTCTCCTTGTTTTTGTCATATTTAAAGCAGCCAAGCCAGATTTTACTTATCATGCTTTTATTCAGTTAAAATTTTTGAACCAAACTTTAAGCTCTTATAATCATGCTTTTTAAATTTTACCTATCATTTCCTTCAAAGTTTCAAGATATGTAGTGCTTAATAATGTGATGTGCATTATCCCTCAAATGCTGTCAATGACAAAGTCTTTGAACTAAACAGTTGATAGATTGTTTTGATCATTTTAATAATTAAGGGAACTAGATTGAATGCACTATGGTTGAACTGATTTATCAATCATCAATGAAGCGAACTTTAATCTCAATTGACTTAGTTACTATCAAGACATTCTTCACTCATGTCTTGAGAAATATACAAAATCTTCAACTCAAGTTCAATAGGAAGGTGGGAAATAATGAATGTTGTATAAGTTTGTTTATATTTTATGCATTTCTCTAGATTTTATAGTTTTATAAAAGTTGTAAGCCTCAGAAATTTAAATGTGGTTTTACACTTAGAAAAAATCATTTCAGTCCACACTGAAGGTTTATGAACATTTTTTACTTCTAAAGAGCGACCCTACTGTTTATGTTTGGGAAACACTACATGAAAACTAATAGCTTAAAATGGTCCTTGTTTTCAAAATGTTGAAATGGTTCCTATTATAAAAGGGTAGGTTTCTGCATGTAGAATTATAAACTCATATCGATATATTGGGTAGTGGTTTTTTTTCTGATTGTTCTTTTATTTCTTTTTTACATATAAAATTTTGATTGATTCATAAATCCTGGTATGTCAGGTAGTGTTTTTTGAAAGCATCTACCCTAATATTTATGTTATATAAAGTGCCAGAGAGGATGAGTGTAATATCAAGTTCACGGAGGGAGTCAGTGCCAGGCAGACCCTAAGTGTAATGATAAACATATACAGATAAGAATGACAAAGTCTTTCATAATGACTTCAAATTAATTATAACAAGGGAGCTTGGACAAATTAGATTATGTATAGGAAAAGTTAAAAAAAAACAACTCTGAATATCAAAACATAAGTTTTGCTTGAGGTAGGCTTTCTTGAATTCTTAAATACATAAAATTCTGAAATACCATCTAATAAATATTTCTCTGTAGAGACATATTTATATTTAACAGCAAAAGTAAGATTGATCTATTTTCATTGCAATATGTTTTAAGTATTAAATGTTGTTTTTAAATACTGTTTTATTTCTGTGATTCAAAGGAAAGTTACCTATTTTTATTAAAAGAGTGTTTTTGAAAAGTATTTTCAAATTTCGTTTCAAAGTAAAAGTTATTTTGGTTTCGAACTCCTGACCTTGAGCGATCCGCCCACCTCGGCCTCCCAGAGTGCTAGGATTACAGGCGTGAGCCACCGCGCCCGGCCTCAAAGTAAAAGTTATTTTGGATGTTGAGTATGATGAGTGTTATTGTCACATAGCAATGTTGTAAAATATAAATGATTTTAAATATAAATAGAAATATGTCATTCATCAGGTTATACTTAATTGGTCATGGCTAATCCAAATGTGAAGATGTTTTTCTCATACTATTACTTTTTTCATTAATATCTCAAAACATAGTGTTTATTTCTGTATTTAGAGTTATTTGTCTCTTCTGTGTTTTAGTTAGAATTATCTAACTGTTAGTCTCCCACAAATGATGCTATACTGCTAGAGAGAGAGGTCATGGCCTATTTGTCTCTTTCTCTCCCTGTGGCACCATGTTTCTCAACTTTGGCTACACATTAGAAACACCCCTCAGAAGATTAAAAATCATCAGAAATAGACAATAAAGCTTGATTTTGGTAATGGTTTTACATGTGTCTACCTATGTCAAAACTTATCAAATTGTATATTTTGAATATGTGCAGTCTTTTAAAAAAGTGAAATATACACTCACCATATGACCCACTAATCACTCTACTTGCATTAATGGTGGAAGGGTACAAATACTCAGATCCCATTTGCAGATGTTCTAATTTACTTGGTGTTAGGCAGGACTCAGGCTCTGGTATTTAGTAAAAACTCCTCAGGTGATTCTAATGTTCATGTAGCATTGAAAACATTTAGCTTTGTATGCTTTAAGCACTTTGTATATGGTAAGATTTCAAAAATAGTTTTTCTCATTGTTTAATTAAAACATTAAAATGAATACATTTTTTTCTTTGATTATGAGTAATGAAGCTTACATACACTGAAAAGACTAGAGGTGTATAAATCATACCGGAGGAAGTCCAATAAAGGATGTACTCTCCAATAGCCTTATGCAAATATAGACAAGCCACAGTCCTTTAGGCAAACATCTTGACTAAGACACATCATAAAAACACATCTATGTGTTAAGTTATGATTCTTTTTGAGCTAAGATTGACAAAAATTGACAAAGATTGATCAATTGAATCTGAAGTATGGAATTTAAGTCACAGTTGTCATCTGATTAATGGTTAATAAGTGGATCTATTTTTCCAGAAATTTCTATTTTAAATGACATATCAATTTGCAAAACATTTTCATGTATGGTGTGTGGTCACTTAACTAATATTCATTTGTGTTTTGAATATGAACTTTAATGCTGACATCCCCATATTTTTTAAATATCAAAATCACTTCTTTAAACATCAATTTATGAATGAAAATTTCATACAATATTATTGTAGTTTTGGTTCAAGACAACAGTTAAGTTTTAGTTGCGTCACCATTTTTGTTCATGTAAAAATATTTGTACAATTAATTTGCCATTTAATTTAATTTTCCTTTTAAGAAAATGAGTGGATAACAGAACAAATTGGAGTGCTGACATTGGTACTTAGAATTGTAGATCTCAATATTGAGGTATAATTCAGATGAAAATATCATCATAGTTTATATCTAAAAGGCAAATTATGGCAAGAAGGATTTCATATTTACTTTTAGTCTTGTGGACATAACATTTATAATTTTGACTTTTGGGAATTTTTTTTTTTTTTTGAGACCGAGTCTCCCTCTGTTGCCCGGGCTAGAGTGCCATGGCATTAGCCCAGCTCACAACAACCTCAAACTCCTGGGCTCAAGCAATCCTTCTGCCTCAGCCTCTGGCGTAGCTGGGACTACAGGCATGTGCCACCATGCCAAGCTAATTTTTTCTAGATATTTTTAGTTGGTCAATTACTTTCTTTCTATTTTTCATAGAGATGGGGGTCTTGTTTTTGCTCAGGCTGGTTTTGAACTCCTGGCCTTAAGCTATTCGCCGGCCTCGGCCTCCCAGAGTGCTAGGATTATAGGCATGAGCCACTGCGCCTGGCCAACTTTTGGGAATTTATATATTTTGTGAGTCAAAATGCTTTGAGTTATGGTGAAGTAATGAACCATCCCATGTTTCATTGGTTTATCTCACCAAAGGTTTATGTTTCACTCATACTATAGAGCAAGGACTGCTTGCATGTTAAAGTTACTTGGAGCCCAGACTGATGGAGGTACCATATTAACTCATGTGGCAGGGAAAGAGACACACTGACTCTTAACACAGGCCACCATGGTTACTTCTAATTCAAAGGGAGAAGGAAAGTACAGTCTTACTGTGTGCCTGAGAGGAGAGAATTGGAATATTTGTGAACCAGTCCTACAGAGTTCCACAAATGTCTTCTGCAGGGTGACATACTTTTAGAAATGGCTTATGTATAATCTTGAATGACTATGTATCTTTGTCTTTCCAGCTATACCTTGTAAGAAAGGTAGAACCTTATTATTGCTCCTTCTCAGAGACACCGAGAATCAGAATGCCAGCACAGCCTCACTATACACTATAGCCAGTGGGAAGGGGAATCAGGTTTATCACATCTTCACTGCATATTTTTTTTCCATATATTTCATTGATATGAAACCTATACAGTGTTCTGCTACTCTGCATTCTATGGTCCTTTTGCATAATTGCTGCATTATTTTATAGTTGAATAAAGAGCTAATTTATGGTAAGCATACATCCTTAGGTTTAAATGTATAAATTTGTAGTTATTACTGTCTGTGTTTTATACTTTATACAAATATTTTAGTGTTAAAAATTACTTCTAACTTCAGTCTACCTTTGTTCTCACTAGAAAACTATTCTGTATGAAGTAAGAAACGAAAGCAAACCTTTGCTAGCAGGGCACCATGGTTACATCACTGGGAATTATGTTATTGTTTCCTAGTAAAATTTAATTTAGGTAGAAATCCTGTTTCAACCAACAATATAAAGCAAGAATAAGTTTCTAATGGAGTTTCTCGAGGGATAGGAGAGAAGATTGTAAAATGCAAGTCTTAGCCATTGGGGAGAGTTATTAATGCCATTTTAGGACACTGGACTGTTGGTATTTATTTATTTACTTATTTATTTATTTCAAATAAGAATGAGTCAGAAGACCTAATGAGTCAAATCTGGTTTATAATTATGTTTTTTGGTACAAGACTATAAGCATGAACTTAAAAATTCAGAGATTATATATAGAAGCCTTAGAGAAGCAACTATTATTGAATAGACTTGTAATTTATCAGGTTTTTCAAACTCATTTTGTATAGCATTGCAAAGAAGCTGTCAAATGTGGGGTAAGTCAGGTTTTCTGTGAGAACACCATTCTAATTTTATGGAAACAGTGTGGTTCAAAACTATAAATTGGGCTCCCAAACTCTTTCTTTCAAATGTCTGATGTTTTTGAAACATGTAGAATTCATTATATTTTCTTTATTAAAGAAGTCCATTTAATAAAGTGCTTTATTATGAAAATTTAACATTTGAGATTCAATGGAAAAAACATTTTTCATAAATGTGAGGTAATAATATAATATTCATCATTGGATATACAAAAGCAGGTTATTGATATGATTCTACTGCTAATATAGAAGTATTAGAGCGTCTACCACCCTACACTGTGAGAAATATAACAGCCATGATTTTTGAAGTGTAAAGCCCCCACCATTTGTGCTCAGGAATCTGACTGCTTTATGCCACAACAATGGAACTAAGCCATGATGAATGGTTTAGTTCCATTTCCTCTTCCTTTTCAATATGCCTATGATTCTCATACCTATATGCCTTTCTTGGACTTATCTCTGAAGTCTGTAGGAGATAACTTCCTCCCCATTACTAGTCAACAGGCGGGCCTGAGTTTCCCTGTTGTGGAGCTGCAGGGTATTTGTTCTATCCTGTTTACAGCCAGTGGGGGGCCCTTTTTCTTCCTTATAGCTAGTCTTTTCATCTGCACAGAGGGAGATTCAAAATCGGAAATGATCTTAATTAAATGTTTTCTGTAAGGAAACAACCAGTCCACAACCTTGATCTATCAAACCCTCTTGGAGGTATCCCTTCCCATCTCCCTAAGGAGTGAGATGCAGGCAAAAGGCCTTATCACAAAAGACAAGGATAAACATTTATCAAGGCACAAATGATTTTTGGAGTACCTGCATTTTTTTTACATTCATTCTTGTAAATGTGTTTAACATGTGAGGTGTTATTAGTACTGCTGGCTGAAATATTTTCCTCTATAATATTTTCAGATGAAATTGTATTCCCTGAACAAATGATGAAAGTGCTTTTAAATATCCAGAATAAATATTTAGAGAATATTTATTTTAGAGTTCAGGTTTCTAAGAATATCTTATGCTATACTGAGTTATTGTGATATCTGTCTTTCAGAGGAACTTGTAGGTTTATTAGCTTTGCAAGGTCAACACTTACAGATATAACCCACTTTTTAGTGATGTTCAAATGGTATAAGGAACAAATAAAAATGTAAGCAGATTTTGGTTGGCTTGACAATAATGAATTTCCTTCTCAAATATTAAGATAAAAATTTTGAATCTCCACTATTCTGTTTTTAAAATTATACAATTAAAATTACCCAGTTCAAATGTAACCTCTACAGTGCTAGTACCTTGGAATATGAATAAAAGAAAAGTTTATATTTGGTTAGTTGTAAAAATATTTTATTCTTCTATTTTGTGAAGAACATAAAATAATTAAGGAGATAGCATTTAATTAGTAGGTTATCCACAAGTTTAGCTGAATAAGTATTTTTAGAAAAATAAAAAATTATATGAGGCATTTGAGATATAAATGTTTTGGTAGATAATAAAAATTGGAATTTTGTGATTAATCTTCTTTTTTACAAAACACATTTTCAAGAAACAGTTAAGAGAAATTAAAGTTTGCGATGGAAAATTTTATAATTACTGATTGTTTTAAGAGTTTATTATTATTAATAAGAAATGGAAATATCTACTACAATTAGAGAAATGTTATATGTACATGAAATACAAGTTTCCTTTAAACATAAGTTATAACTTTTTAATGATAAGTATACCTTAAAATTTTTATATTTTCACTTCTGTGGATTTTTATTTATTGATGGATAAATAGATGGATAGAAAATTTTTCAAAATTCAAATTTTTTTAGTAATGATGTCATTTTTTAAATAAAATAGTTTAATACTTGCAAAACAAATATGATGAAAACCTCATGTACAGATACAGGTCCTGTGGTTTGGGATTTGTTCTTTGTTTAAAAGGCATTGTTCTATGTGAATTAGACATACTGATTTAATATTCTGATTCATTGCCTACAAAACCAACTTTTGTTTAACTCTCTGCTCTCTGACATTTCCTTAAGAAGTGAAGAAATAGAAAGTCACATCTTTAAAAAAACTTTTTCCTAAAAGAATAAAACATCTTTTGAGATGTTAATGAGGTACTGATATTTTAATGCCTTTTATTTTTTTAATTAAAGAATATTGTGGTTATTTTTTCTTTTCTATGTCAAAATCAAGCAGATTTTGAATTTAAATTACATATGTTTGAATCTATACTTTATAATATTAGAATAAAGAAAAGAAATAGTTATCATTGCTACAATTGGAAAATTTTTTAAATGTAGCTTCTAGTTTAAAAGAATTTACTTCTAGTCATGAGAAATTGGTTATTTTATGTGCTTTTATCAGATAGACTTAATACAATTTATTGTGTCTCTTAAGGAAGTGCATATATAATAGACAAGGCATTCAAGAACACAAATCTAATGAAAAACAAGTTTAGTTGAAATGATTTCACTCCAGTAACCTCAGAAGTGTTGGTTGGTAATGTGAATTGTAGTGATAAGATTCCATTACAGCCAGGGATGTTTCCAGCCATTTAATAGACCTAGTTTTTACAAGAGCAACTTAACTGTTTATAGAAAGCTTGAATCTTAGGGGATAGTATCCCTTTCTCCAAGTTTAAGTGCTATGTATACATTAATAGAAAGAACTATCTGAGATCTCTGTTCTGTTCCATTGGTCTATGTTTCTATTTTTGTGATAATAACGTGCTGTTTTAGTTACTATAGCCTTGTAGTATAGCTCAAAGTCTGATAAAGTGATGCCTCCATATTTCTTCCTTTTGTTTAAGGTTACTTTGGCTATTTGGGCTCTTTTCTGCTTCCAAATGAAGCACAGAATTATATTTTCTAGATTCTAGAAAAATGACATTGGGATTTTGATGGGGATTGCATTGACTCTGTAAATCACTTTGGATAGTATGAACATTTTAACAATGTTGACTCTGCCAATCTATGGGCATAATATGTTTTTCCATTTGTTTACATCATCTACAATTTCCTTCCTCAATGATTCATAGTTCTCTTTGTAGGGATCTTTCACTTCCTTGCTTTTAAATTTTATTTAATCTAGGTACTTTATTTTCTTTATAGCTATTGTGAAAGGTATTGAGTCTTTGATTTGATTCCCAGCTTGACTGTTGTTGGTATATAGGAGTGTTACTGATTTGTGTACAATGATTTTGTAGCCTGAGACTTTATTGAATTTATTTATCAATTCTAGGAGCCTCTTAGTGAAATCTTTGGGGTTTGCTAGATATAAGATCATATCATCAGGAAAGAGCAGTAGTTTGACCTCTTCTTTCCCCATTTAGATACCCTTAATTTCCTTCTCTTACCTGATTGCTCTGGCAACCATACACATATTGCCATCTGATCTTTGACAAAGTAGACAGCAATATACACTGGGGAAAAGAATTCTTATTCAATAAATAGTGCTGGGGAAATTGGATAAGCACATGTAGAAGACTGAAACCAGATCCATATCTTTCACCACTCATAAAAATTAATTCAAGATGGATAACAGACTTAAATCTAAGACATGAAATCATAATAATTCTAGAAGAAAATGTTGGAAAAGCTCTTCTAGATATCAGCCTAGGCAAAAATTATGAAGAAGACCACAAAGGCAATCAAAACAAAAACAAATATAAATAAATGGGACTTGATTAAATTAAAAAGCTTCTGCACACCCAAGGGAACAATCAACAGAGCATATAGACAATCTACAGAATGGGAGAAAGTATTTATATGCTATACACCTGATAAAGGGCTAATAAACAGAATCTACAAATAACTTAAGAAATTCAGCAAGAAAAAAATCAAACAATCCCATTAAAAAGTGGACAAAAGACATAATCAAAAGCTTTTCCAAAGAAGATAGACTAATGGCCAATAAACATATGAAAGAATGCTCAGCATCACTAACCATCAGAGAAATGCAAATCAAAACCACAATGAGATATCAACTAACTCCAGTGAGAATGGCTTTTGTCAAAAAATCCCAAAACAATAGATTCTGGTGTGAATATGGAGAGAAAGGAAACACACGCTGTTGGTGGGACTGCAAACTAGTACAACCTCTATGGACAATAGTATGGAGATTTCTCAAAGAACTAAAAGTTGACCTACCATTTGATCCAGCAATTCCACTTCTGGGTATTTACCCAAAGGGAAAAAAGTCATTTTATCAAAAAGATACTTGCACTGGAATGTTTATTGCAGCACAATTCACTATTGCAAAGATGTGGAATCAACCCCAGTGCCCATCAATTCCTGAGATAATAAAATGTATATGTACACCATGGAATACTACTCAGCCATAAAAAATGAACTAGTACATTTTGCAACAACCTGGTTGGACTGGACACCATCCTCCTAAGTAAATTATCACAAGAGTGGAAAAACAAACAACGCACATACTCACTATTAAATTGGAGCTAACTGATCAGCACTCATGGAAGTAAAACCCAATGGAAATCATGCAGTTGGAAAGGGGGAGTAGGGGATGGGTGAAATCATACATAACGGGTACACGTATACTATGTGGGTGATGGGCCCACTTATAATTTTGAGTCAAGCAATACAAAAGCAGTCCATGTAACCAAAACATTCGTATCCCCATAATATTCTGAAATTAAAAATAAATAAATAATTACATAAATAAATAAAAATAAACAAATAAAATATGAAGAACTATTTATGTTTCAGAGGACAATATATTTTTAATTGATTTTTTAAATGTAATGTTTTAAAAGAAAGGCCATTTTAGCCTTCCAAATTATGTCATCTATATCTATTTTGTATTACTGAATAATCAAAATTCACTTTCTCTTTTCCTGCTGAAATTTATAATTTGATTAACATATTCTTTCTGCTCTGTGTAAAACTAAGTAAAGGTCACTAAAATACAGTGTTTAAAAAATAAAACTCTTGAAAAGTTTCAACTTTTATGTTCTTCAATTACCTGTAAGAATGGCTACCTATGAACTTATTTTTTGTTACTGATAATTTTGTATGAAATAATTGACACCTAAAATATACATGTACAAAGACATAAGCTGCAAAACAAAATTACAAGGGCCACAACTAGACTGGTTTGGTTGAGTTTTATTGCCCTGCTAAGAATGTGAGCTGCCACTATTTAGCCACATCAACTGTACACATGTCATTTAACTCTTTGGGATCTCAGAGTTTACTTCTGAAAATAAAAAAATTGGATAAAGAAAATCTCAGTACCATTTTATAATTCCCAATGACACACTGCAACATCAAGTCTTTGGCTTCTTAAAATTATTATAGAGGATATCAAAAATGTTATTACCAACTAAATTTGGTATAGGCATATATACCAAACATCAATTCTTTTAATTTTTTAAGATAATTAAAAATAAAAATTGAAAGACAATTCCTTATGTTAATCTCAGAATTTGCAAAGCTTGATATTTTGAGTTGCAAACAAAATGAAATATGAACGTCCGTAGCTTATTAATTCTATCATGTTAGTGTAGGTTTCAGTACTGTGAAATTCTATGTCTTGATTAGGACAAAATTGTTTTCAACCATATAATCAGTGTTTCAGAAGAAGAAAATATTACAGCTAAAATCATTTTATAGCAATCTTAAGAGAGCTAAGTTTTATTGCTATTTTCAAAAATAAAATAATTTTACTATCAAATTTTATTATTACTGTCACATTTTATTAAACACAATGCTTTTATCTAGAGAGATAGACAATATTTTGAATTAACTATATATTTCTATATTTTATATTTATGTTGACATTTCTTTCTTGTAGTTGTACCATATTGTGCCACCTCTTAGACCAAGGACATGATTGATGATATATTAATGTGTTAAGATACCATTTCAAGGAAGATTCACAAGCAATTAAATGTGTATCAGGAAACTTATTCCTTCTTATTGATGCTTAAGTAGGCTGGTGATGATGTGAGGCATAATCAACACTATTAGCTATTTAGATATATATAGTCAAATTTAGAAATCTATTTGTTGTAATATAATGTGTCTTATATGGTGTGGTTGTCTGAGGAAAGAAAATATTTGTGATGAGAAAACTTTTAAAAAATTTTCTAAGCCACATCAGAAGTTCTATATCTAGTATTATTATCTTTTGTCACTCATCAACATCTTGAGTTGTTTTCTTATTGGCACTTTTAAATATTATGCATCATTAATTTTCTACTATAAAACTTAATGTACTTAATCTACCCTTATAGTTCCATTTTGTGAGAAGTTTTTGAATAGAAATAGTTATTCTAACTACTTTTAGAATTTCTCTCCCTTTCAATTTCCTTTCTTATTATTTTTTAGTAAAAAAACTTTAGTGTAAATATTAATATCATCAAGGCCACACAGAATGCCTATTCATCTTTGTTCATTCTATCACTTGCTCTATTTAGATGAAAATCGTATAATCAAAAATATCAATATATTGTCTGTGTAACAATGTCCCTCCACTGACACGTTAGTATAAAAGCCATGCTGTACTAATCTGAGAGTAGAATAGATCTATATCTCATCTTAATAATAATTCTCAATGAATAATGTGTGGCTATATCAACTGATGCATTGAATAGATAAAGATATTTGTTTGAGAGTTCACTGAGTTGGCATGCCACCAATTATGACAGAAACCAGTTCTAAAGCCATATATTATTGAAAAAAAAAGATATTGTTCCTGTAAACTGGTAATACAAAAATGAGTCATTGAGTCATCCCTTTTGCTACAACAAATATGAAACATTTTTTCCCTTGATTTTCAATTTGCCGTTTTTCATATGTTTGCCAGTATTATTTTGATATGCTGTACACACGATTGTCACAAACTTTGTTTTTCTGTTTGCTTTGCTCTTTTTCATCAGTCTGTCTAGTTTGTCCTGCTAAAACAAAGTACCATAGACAAAGAGGCTTATAAATAACCCAAATTTATTTCTAAACAGTTCTAGAGTCTGAGAAGTTTAAGAGCAGGGTGCCAGCCTGGCTGGGTCTCAGTGAGGACTCTCTTCCAAGATGCAGACTGCCATCATTTTCTCATTGTATCTTCATATTGCAAAAAGAGGGTTAGCATTCTCTCTGAAGTATCTTCTATAAGAGCACTAATCCTATTGATGAAGGCTCCACCCTCATGACCTAATTACCTCCCAAAGGCCCCATCTCTTAATATCATCATATTGGAGGTTAGGATTTCAACATATCAGTTTTGGGGTGACACACACATTAAGTCCATAGGACAATCTTACAAGGTTTTAAAAGGTTATATGCATAATTTATAGCAAGACTTGGAATGAAATGTCTTTGCTTTTCTTTCTGTATATAAGATGCTTTATCTCAAGCAAGCTCTATATTACTATGATGCTAAAATTCAGTAAATGAAAAGATTCTGTGGGACTACTGCATTTGCTTTCATTTTCCAAATAACTCTCATTTTACAATTTTATTAATGTTTTTGCCCTCATACAATGCAGCTGAATTTCACTGGATGTAATTGCCTATTTTAAAAAATATCTACGGATTTAAAAAGGAATATTATGAAATAACTTGTCTCATTATGCCACCAGTATATCATAGCCGAAAATATCTCGAATAGGATAATGCATGTCTCCAAAAAGCTCTTGCTTCTTAGAGACATTAACATTAGAGTTAAATGTCGAAGAAATTGATTCTAGGTATTTGAATTCTAAATCACAAGGTTTATACTAAACATTCTAAGCCATTGCTAAAAGTCAACTTTAACTATAAATCAAGAGATTTAGGATTTTACTGTGTCAAGCTATTTTAGAAGTTCTTAAAAAAAGTTGAGCATAGAGTCACTAGAGCAAATTATTTAAAAAACCAAATCCTAAGTGCCAGCCCCAGAAATTTAGATTTTTAAATAATTCTTGAATGTGTCTTTTAAATTTATATTTCTTACCAACAACCCTAAGTCATTCTGTAATTAAGTGTTTTGATCAACAATTGGAAAAAAACTTTTCGGAGTTTAATTTTATCATTGTAGTTGCACTTATCATTCTAGTAGAGCATCCTTAGCCATTTTTCTTCAACTATTACTAATTGCCATTAACTAGTGCTCAGTCATTCCTTAGACCAATAAAGGACCAATGATCTAACTCTTGAGCTCTATGCAATATCAGGTATAGAACGCTGATGAATTAGCAGCACTCTCTAAAGTATTGGAGATCAAGTGAGGCATAGCAGTTTTGTCAAACTATCAATCCCATGGTTTCTGAACAGGGTTTAGGATCTCACTGTCTGTCATCATGTGTGTTGTAGAAATATAATATATTTTTTAATGCCTATAGGTCTTAACAGTTACTATAGAAAACTTTGGAATCTATATTCATTCAGGAGGCATCTTACTGACCTCTGAAGGATTTGGATATGGAAGTGGGGTAAAGATGCCCTCATTCAGTCTCAGCAACAGTTCTAATACAAGAGTAATCATACATGGACAAGCTAACTCCATTCCACTCTTATGGAAATCTGCCAAACTCCACTACACTTTCAGGAGCAATAAAACAGCTTCAAGGAAAAGAAAATTTGACTTATTTATCTAATTCCTTGGGTAACATAAAAAGAAAAATAAACCAAGCCTTTACCCTGAAGAGCTTGTCATTCCAAAATATATGATATTAATATCTACAAAACCATACAGTTATCACTCCTGTGGCTTTGATGTTTCTTTCTATTTATATTTTTCCTATGTAGTGATTTTACATAGTTGGACGCATAGTGTACAAATAATTTTTGTCTATTTTTCATATAAGGGGCTATTATTAACCTTTATAAACTTCAACTCCAATTTGTTCATTGGCTTCCACCTCATTACTGCTATATGGGTAATGTTTTATATGACCCTGATTATCAGTTAAGTACAATATAGAGGGAAGAAATGTGAATGTTTACAAGTTTGTGTCAGTAACTGACCCTAGAATGGAATCTTTACCTCAAAACATTGGACCTTTAGACCTTTTTTATTTTATAAAAATAATTATTAGAAGTGTCCAAATTTTCTATTTGACCTGTATACCTCCTGGAAAGTTAAATGTGTGAGAAGGCTGTGAATGTTTCAGCAAACAAATGCTGTAACATTTGACTCTAATACCACATTCCTATATTTGTATCATATATAGATATGGACATAGATATGAACATGTATCTCAGTGGTATGGGTGCATGGGTGCATATGGAAAGAGAAAAAATGATTCATAATAAATTTCACATTGAAGTTTACCAAGCAAAATTATAGGAAACTATGCTGCAGAGATATAAAAGAAAATTTAAAACCAAAGAAACAAAAAGAACATGTACAAACCAGAAACAAAGCCTATGACATGCCTCTGCATATTTATAAATAACTAATATTCACTGTCATTATGTACCAGTTAAAAATAATAGGCTATTTTATAAACACTATAAATATTGTATTTAACTTTTTATAATATGGGGTTTCAATAGAAAATAGATTGCATAAATTACCTTTTATAAAAGTTCAGTTATTAATAATCATTTTTAGAATACCATCCAGAGAGATTCAACCCTTTGCTATAGCTGATTTAAATTATAATTAAAAGTATGAAATATTGTCTCTGTGAAATTTATATACTAGCTTCAGCATTGAAATCTATTAGAAGCTCTGGTTCGTTTGTAGGTCTAATATGAATTGATATACTGGTTCAATTTAAAAACATGTTAATTTAGTCCCCTGTGCCATGCCACTGGGATTCATATTATTATAATATGTCATAATCTTTAAAATTAAATTATGGTATATTCTTTTGTGATAAAAATCAACTGAAGTGCACAAAATTATTTGAGTCTCCAACAAAACTATATATTCCTTCATTTTAAATAATTTAAAATTATATTGAAAATGTCAATATTTGGAAGTAACTTCACATCATTCAAATTATACCTAAAAAACAGAACTGCTACATTATTCCTAGTTTAAATATACTTTCCTTTAATGTGACATTGGTATTAAAATATAATCTGGACAGTTATTTGGTTATCTGCAGCTTTCCAAATTTGCTTCCATTCTAATAGATTATTTGAAATGAATAATCATCAGCTGCATTGAGACAAAAAGATACAATGGCAACTTTCACAGATGCTTAGTGATCTTCCAAGGATAAAATAATGAAAATAATTTAAATTACTAGCTTGCCATTTGAATTATGCCACTAATTGGGAGGCACAGGATACTATGTAACTTGGAAGAGCAATTTTCATTTGAATAGTATTTTATTATTGCATTTGTAAATATTTTCACCACCTGGGCTAATTAGGTACCAATATTTAAATCTATGGACTGCTTCCTATTGAGGAATATATATTTACAAGAATAAATAAAAGAAAATAATTTCCTCTCCATATTCCCTTAAATTCTAATTAGAGAGTAATAGATTGGTGATCATTCTTTAACTCCCATCTCTGTTTTTTGGAAACGAAGTTACCCAGCTGCTGTAGCTATAGGCCTTAGAAGACAGCTTTGGGTGTGCATTCCGCTGACATCCTGGTTCACAGGTTGAGAGACCTGATAGAGATACTCTGCATCTTTGCAGGGATTTCATTTTTATCGCAGGATTTTCCTTCTAGTTGTTATCAATCTAGTCTCCATTCCAAAAATTATTAGTAAGAACACTGGATATATCACTTAATATTTGCGTTTTTTTCTCCTTCTAGTGTATAAAGGCATCAAAAGTCAGTTTGAATACTGATTCATTGAGGTTATGTTTGTGTACACATCTGTATATCATGTAGCATGGTATTGCATTATTTTACTAACTTTTATTAAGCTTGGGAATTTACTGATAATTCTTTAATAATTTTGAGAGATATAACAAATAGAAGGGTTTTTCCCCATATTTTTGTGTTGGTAGCCCTCCTCAAAATAGAAAGTATGAATTTATTTAAGCCAGTTCAATCCAAATAAACAAGAGAAAAAGACCTTTGACCTTTACTTTGTGTGTAATTTTTGTTACTGCCAGTGGAGAATTGGTTTCTCAATTCTTCCATATATTTTTATAAACATGGATAACCTTATTTTAAAATTTTTCTATATTTCTGTTTCTATTTTTTTTAGTGCTACCATGTAACTTATTTTGAGTGTGACATTTGCCAGAATAGTTCCAATGAATACCTGTCTTCAATTATGTCTGTTATGTCATTTTTATTAAATAATTTCTTAAAAAGTATTTTCTTCTCCAGATGTACTTGGTATCAAATTATCTTTGTGTTTTACTGCCACTGGAACACCTAAGGTGTGTACTTCAGTTTACTTGTACCTGGGAAATTCTGAATGGCAATTAATGGCTTAAAAGTGTAAAGATTTGTGATTCAAACTTAGATCTTCACAGACACGAGATGCACCAAGGATAAGTAAAAGAAAATAATTGGCTGTTAACAAAATAGATAAGTTGTCATAAATTATTACTCCTAAAATGTCAAAGTTTTTAGTTTCATTGAAAGAAAAATTTCAGAAATAGCTCAAGAAAAGTAAGCTAGTCAGTTACCTTTCACTGTAAATGTAATAGTTCATCAATACACAAAGTAAATAGAATTTGTTTCACTTTGAAGATTTGGTAGAGCATTGTTATGCATTTATTACATCCTATCTTGATCTTGGACTTAGATTCCTTAAAGGCAGACAGTTTCTAGAAATGAACTGGCTAATTGATGTTTTGATTTTCAAAAAATAGTTCCATGTAAGTGTGTGACCCAATTCATTTAAATATTGTCATTTTCATAAGATATATATATATATTTAAATGATATTGTGTAGAAAATATTCTAGTCAGAAAGTACTAATTCTGTTGAATTAAGTAGGAAGTATTTAGGAATACTTCCAGTGTATATTGGAATATTTAGGAATACTGCCAGTGTTTCTTCTTTTATAGTTAAATTTAAGCATTATAAAATATAACTTTAGGAAAAATTTTGGGAAATGCTATATTTAAATTTTACAAATAATATTTGTTATGATAATTTGTTCTAGCATATTTTAGCTACTTAGGGAGAAAACATATAATAACGCAGGGTGATTAATTTTTGTTGCAGTATATTGCTTAGGAAATGTGATACTAAATAAAAAATCTTTGAGTTCTCCCTAAGAATTTTGTTGAAATATGCTAGTGGACGATTTTTATTATGCCATTTTATTGAAATTATAGAATACAAAGCAGGTATTATCTCCATTTTGTGTGGAGAACAGAGAAAATAGAGATGCACGTAGAAATAAAAATATTAACTCAGCATTAAATGAAAAATAAGTCCAGTCAGTACATCTGTATTGCTCACTGATAATGCTCATGCATTGGATCACTTTTCTCCAACTCACCTGTCTCAGACTGCACAGTGCCCTATTCTGAATAAGTTTCCCTGTGGTAAAGGAACCTCATACATTTGCTTAAATTGAGGCAATGATTCCCATCTGGGGGATGAGTGGTATGGTTTATAGTCGTAATGGTATAGAGAATTTCTCCTATAGAGAAATGTTAATGATAGAACTGTCAATGATGTTAAACTGTGGATGGAAGTATGTCACGTCTCTCAGGATTACGGGATGGAAAAGATCAGGACATAGCACATGATAGTGTTAGTCACGGATAATAACATGGAATATTTTCTTTTAAGATTTTGTATTTGATAGGGAGTTACTGAATATCAAATTTCATACTCTAACCTAATAAAATAAACTAATGAGGGTTTTCCAGGACTCCTTGAAAAGGGAAGGCATTTGGGGGCAGACATTGCATTTTGGACTTTGCAGCCGAAGAGTTCCTCCTACAGAAGGTACATGCTTGCTTGATTTGTGGTCATGAGAATCCTGGGCCAATCTTTAACATGTACCATTGAGTGGATATGCAAGACACACATATAGTAGGCTTAAGAGCAACTCCCTATCTCCACTTTTGTATTTTCAATTCAAAATATTGGTCCTATGTAAGCAAATGTTTTGATCATCCATGTTTTATGATTAGAAACCAAAAATATTTCTTTCCATCTGATCTCAGATGATGTATTGCCTATCCAGTGGCAGTAATTTCAGATCTGATTATTCTACCATCATTCTTGAACTGTTTAACAGTGTGTGTGATAATTCTACCATATTGTCTACTATTTTCATTTACTTTCCCCAACATCACATATGTTTGGCTTTAGTTATATATGTTTAAAACTTTCTAGTTAATATTTTCAGTACAAAGACAGATTTAAATATATTGGTCCTAAGTTCCTGAATTATAGTAGCATTTATGATAGTATTTTACAACTCGGTTGATAGTGATTTTTTAAAATACATTTGCCTCAAAAACATTCTTTTTAGATCACTTGGCATTTTCTTTACATTGAAAATTAAAGAAATTCAAAGCCCTTATTAAATCATTTACATTTAACAGGGTCTTCTTCAAACTGCAATCACGTGCCTTAAAAAAAAAGTTAATAGTTTACCAGACATTTTCACATTTCCAGTTTAGGCAATAGACTAGTTTTATAAAGAAGAGAAAGCTTAAACTTTTCTCTCTACGATTTGGCTTCATTTATTACAAAAGATTGCAAAGTAATTGAAGGAAAATGAAAACTAAATGAAATAATTAAATAAGCAATCTAATTTCTAGGTGTTAATTCAATTCTATTTCTAATCAATTTTCTGTATTTTAAACTTCATTTGCTTTCTATCTACTTTTTGCCTAAAGGCTTAGATGTCTCAAATTATGGGATGGATACATCCCCCAGTACTTAGCATGATGACACAAGGGACAATGCCACTCAGAGGGCTAGACTAATACATTTAACAGTTATTTCATTATTTGGTGGTTTCAAACTCCAGATGGCCATGTCTAGTTAATCTGATTGTCTTTGCACATTAGAAATCTGAATCGTGAAATTGTATGATTAGAAAAGGATAAATCTTGATTTACTAAAGGTGATCTTATTGCTTCAGGGGTGTCTTTAAAGGAAAGATGTAGTGTACCAAAATGGAAACGCTAAGCAAGGTAAGTGAAAACCTTTTTAATGTATCAGTAAATTAAACCAAATTTACTGATATAAAATATATTGACATTTATGCTGATGCAGTTACTGAATTTTCATATCTCTTACCAACACATTTACAAATTTCAAAAAAAAATTAATTAAAGAATTCACTGAATTGTCATGTAAGAGCCTTTCCTGTAAACCATGGGGTCAATTGTCAGTCCTTTCTTGAACGACTGACTACTTACCTGTAAAGTTAACAGAGCTGAAATTGAAGCCGAATACATTCTTTAGAAGCAAGAAAGACAAGTGAAAGTACACAGGAGGTTGTTTCTTAGCATTATAACAAATATCTTCCAGCATAAGTGATATCAGGGTATTAAATTTATGGTAATTGATTTTAACAGTGTGTGTTAGGAAAGAATTTTAAATATAAATAAGCAACTTCTTAACCAACTAGTCTTCTTTGCAAAGTACTTATGTTTGAATAAAAAGTAAGGTATTTTTTTCAATTTGCTATTAGGATGCCATTTAAAAGAAATAGGCAGACTGTCCAAGTCTTAATGGATTTCTTAGTAGGAAAGAAACCCTCCATAAAAATTCCACTGTAGCTTTTTGTAGCCTCAAATTCACAAGATTTTAATAATTAATCTTGACTATCTTTTATTGTTCCTTTAAAAAAATTAGGTACTGTATTTAGAAATAATTAAACATAATAATAATACAACTGCTGAGTTCTAAATATCTCTGCTGGCCAAGTCTATAGAGACTAGGGGAATATTTTTAACATAATCACTAACAGATTCCCTAGATTCTTTTTTACTACAGACTGCTTCATAATAAAGATAATATTCATAGTTCAATAATACTAATGTGTTCGGCTTTTTTTTCTCTCTTTAACTGCGTTAAAACACATGTGGAATGGCAGAGCTATATGTCATTTACAACATACTTAATATTAATAAGTCAACCACTTTCCAAATAGTACTGATTATCTATACTAAATATGGGACATTAAATCAAACGCATGTGTGTGTGTGTGTGTGTTTGTGAATTATCACTGCACCAAGTTCTTTATAACACATCCAAAGACCTAGTTATTTATAACTCCTCTGCCCTTGGAGTTTTTGTGCATACCTTTGCTTCTCTGTGGCTTAGCACACACCCCTAAATTATATGATTGCATGTGGCAGCAATCTTCCTTATCGACATCTTGAAGACGGATTAAGTGAGGCTGGGTTTGTGGATTTTGCCTTTATTCTAGTCGGAAACCAATGTCCTTTCTCCTTTGGGAACCAACGCTGATCAAGAAAGAGAAGCCATAAACAGTTGTCCTCCCCCACCCCTTTAGTGATCAGAATATGGGATTTCAATTATTTATTGCCTTATTCTTCCAAGGATTGGTAAATTCTGCATTGCTCAATTATCATGAAAACTTCCCAAATCCCTTACTTCTATGTGATATTTCCACAGCTATTTTCTCTGAAAAGGCCTGTTGTGTAAGGCTATCATGTCTAATAGTAAGCTTTTTGTTTTAATTGTGACAGTCTGAAAGCTTATTCTGAAAGCTGCTTCCAGAGAAATCTAATTATTCTTGGTTGGAAATGTTCTTCTGGTGATCCCACTAGCCTCCTGGGTACTAAGCATGTCTGATGATATGTGATTCATGAGTGCAGTGTGACATTTCCCAATGAGTTGTTTTGTCACAGGTTTTCCATTTTGTCAGACATGTTATTTCATCCTGAGCTTTAATGTGACTATCATGTTGCTGGGCAAGTAGCTGAGAGTGTCGTGTAGCTTGTCAAAACCGTAACACCATTTAAACCAGAATACATAATTTTTAAGTCAGAGCTGTGAAATTTAAACAAGGATCCCGCTAAGTCACAGCTAATTCCTTCCTTACTTAGAAACCTGGGGTCCAATGTGTGAGCGTTAGTTTGCCGTAATCAGCCTTTGCAAATAAGTTAAATCAATTGAGGCACGTAGTTTCTTGCTGGGGCAGGCTCTGTCACCTGTTCTGTGTTAAGCTACCATGGGGTGCATTTGAAGAAGGCAGTCTGTTCAGATGACAAACTTTTGAATCAACTGTGACAAATGCAGGAGTTTCTGTGTTTTTTCTTTTTACAGTTCTAATATTCATGCCTATAGTCTTGCTTTTCTTACCCTTCTACCTTGCAAATTAGCCCATCTATGAAAGAGCGAATCTGTAATGTTAAGTGTAATTCATTTTGATACAGTAGCTTTTTTACAAGTGTTCTATAAATTCAGAGGAGTTCAAGATTAGAAACAAAGTTCTAGCATCAATATAGTACAGCTACAAGGGTGTTCTTAAAACTATCTTACTTAATTTTTAAAAGATAAACAAATGCAATTAGAATTATCCTGCCCACATAGAATTCCCTTTAATTAAATTATTTTGAAATTAGCTAGTAAGGAGGCAGTTACAGAATTTGAATTAGTTGAGAGTACAATTTTAATACATCATGTTGTGTAAGTATTTGGAGTTGTTTTCTTTTAAAGTGATTTAATGTCTATATCTATCTCTATCTATCGTCTATCTACACTTACATATTGTAGGGGTGTGTGTGTCTAAAATCATCCTAACAATAAGATCAAACCAATTAATGGTCAAATTGAAACAATGCAAAAAAACAAAAGACCCCATGAATAAAATAATGGTAAGCTTTACAACTATTTCAATATAAAACTAATACTTAGTAATCAAGGATAATATCATAACAGAAGTGAGTGAATATTTAAACCTAGAGGAGGTAAGTATATTTACACTTAAAAATTAGGAAGTATGGTGAAGTAAGGTAGGGACATATGAACTACTAATGTCTTTATATTTTCCAGAATCCTTCAGAATCATACCATTGAATACATGGTTTTAAGTGAAGATAATGACATTACTTCCTAATTTTTGAATAATTTCTTTTCTCAAACAAAAAGGAAATTTAAAGGAATCATATTTTTGTTGATAAAGAAATATTAGAAATTCACCACAATCTTTAGTGTTATTTCAATTTCATTCCTTTGTTACACTTTATTGAAATTAAATTTAATACTTAAAAATACTTTGTGTAATGATTTGGTTCATAAAGATATCACTTACCAACCTTCCATCCATCCATCCACCCATCCATCCATCCATCTATCCAATGTATGCCCAGAAACAAGTCTGAAATGAAGTTCTAATATCAACTCTAGTTATTTCTATATAAGGATTTTGAGTGTTTAAAAATATTTTGCTGTACTTTTTATTTCCTGAAACATAATTTTTTGAGTTCTTTACAGTGAGCAGGACTTTTAGTAGTAAAAGCAAGAAAATTATTTTTCTTAAGAGAATACTAATAACAAATATACTAAGATATTGCATCTAATTCTAGGTGGTAAGAACATGTATGATATGGATGGCTTCTTAACTGTTTTGTATATTTTAGTATCTTTTTAATTTTAGAAATTATAAAGGTTCTAAACTTAAGAAAAGGAAATCATTGTAGAACCTACTATTGACAATGAATGATAATTCCAAGAAAAAAAGAATTGAACAAATTGTTTTTATAATGTGGAGCTACATTCTGCCTGTAAATCAGCAATCCCCAAAATATTTCCATTCCTTTAGGGAACAGATTTTTAACCTATAAAATGGGATGGAAATTTCTACAATGATGGAATTCATTAGAGTAATATCTGCATGTTATAAAAACGTCGGGTGATTTTGGTCATTCTGTATTGTGTTTTGGCTTTTCTATCAAATAATGAGACTGAGTTTTAAGAATAATTCTCAGATTTTTCTGTCCATAGATTTTTGACCAATGAAAGTATGCTTATATTGATGGACTAAGCAAATTGAATTATAATTGTGACAGTTTTATAAACTTTTCTGAAACATATATTTTTTTTAATTTTAAAAAGTAGATTTCACATATGGAATAGGTTAAATCCATTTGATTTTATAAGCAAAGCATTCAGAAGGGTTCATATATTGATACTTAATGCTTAAGGAGGAAAGTAAGTATAGGTCATTTCTGCCCCCTTTCTATCTTATCAACATGACCTAATGTCAACGAGACTTAGTATAATTAGTATAGTAGTAGAATTAATGTCCACAAATGAAAAAATTAATCAACCTTATGCACTTTGAAGTGGAATCTGGGAAGAAAGTTAATAGAATGAGGTACATATTAGAAATAGAAATGGTGAAGTAAATAGAAAATATTTTTGGAAATAGCCATCCTTAATACTATTTCCAAAAAATTAATAGAATGCTTCTTTCTGTGGTTTGTTAACTTGCCATACACACACACACACACACACACACACACACACACACACAGTTGTGTGTGCGTGTATACCTAATTGGGACTGGTGTATACCTAATTTAAAATCCATAGACTGTTACTTGTTGATAATTCTTGTACTATCTTTTTGTTCCAGTACTTTGCACAGTTCCTGCCATGTGGTAGAATGTTACCACATAGGACATAAATGTTTGTTGAAGTTAGAATTGACTTAAATGCAGGAAATGGATCAATTCCAATGCAGGATTGCCTATTATTTTCTAATTGTAAGCGAGTATGAAACTGGCCTGATTTTAATTCACTATAACTTGAATGGATAAAAATTAAATTTCTTAAATTGTTTTAGTGGTCTATGAAACATAACTCATAATTATGATCAATATTAAGTATTTTATATATATATTCCATTTTATTTTATTATTTTATATGTGGACTATTTCCTTTTAGTCTCTTGGACCCTCCATAGGTATCTTGAAAATAAGTCTTTATTATTACACATCACAAAGTGAGAAAGGTGGATTAATTTTTCATTTTCCAGCAACCAATTCTCCTCCTTTTTAGGTTGTGCCGATGAGACAGTATATTGCTTGGAAAGTGTTCTTGACTTGAAATAGCAATTATAGGTTTGAAGGTCTCTGCCCATTTGTAACTTTTCATCTAGAGTGAGGGGGCCATCTCTGCTCTTGAAGATAGTTTGCATGTTATATTAATAAAATGGGGATGATATTATCTGTACTTTGCAGCTCTGTAGGTTGTTATTGGACTCAAAGAATTAATGAATGTATTGTGCAAAGTGGTGAAGTATGATCCTAGTTAAGGTGTTTTGACTATCAGTGGATATGGATAAAAACTAATTTTTCGAATGTCCTAATTCTGTTTCACTATTTCTATTTTGCTTTCCCTCCTCCATTCAGTTTGGTTCTCACTTTAGAGGGTAACATTCCGGTTATTTGCAGGAGTGCTTCCGATCTGACTCTCTTAGTCAATTCCTCTTACACCCAGGCCTAGGTCTAGTATATTTTCTTTAATAATATATTAAATATAGTTCTCATTGGGGGACTCTTCAAATGTATTTTAAGTAAAATAATTTCTATTGCTATAAGCATTAATTAATTAGAGAGAAAATTTCATAAGTTTGTAAAAATCACTGGATGGGAACTACTGAATCAGCCCTGAAAGGAATTTTATGAATGGGTAATGCAGTTCCCTCCTTATAATAAAAGTACTGGACATCTCACATTTACTTTATATGGATTGCTTTCTGACATGGAAATAAACCTATCTTTATATTCTACCAAGTTTCTGTTAGTGGTAATATCAGGAATATAAATCTTCCCTTGTGACTTCTATTTCTGTGCTTTTCTCCAGCCTGAAGTAACCCTAAGCAGGTTTTTAATTAAAGTAATGTGAGCCACTGAATGTATCACCTCTTTTATGCATGATCAAATTACCATAGCATAAATATATTCCATCTCTCTTGTAAACTTGAATTTTATGGATAGCTAATAAAATCTTTTCCAAGGTTTGCAATTTTATTTCCAACTCTAAAAAATGTTGTAGTCTCTTGGCAGTGCTTATATAAAAATCTGTAAAGTATAATACTAGATAGAGCATTATCTAAATATACTAGATTGGGTTTGCAAATGTTGACCATGAAGCCTCTTTTAATTTTTTAGCCTGTTTAGAAAATGAAGTGATACTACTTTTTCCCTACACAACATATATTTGATAGGATTTTTTTGATGTACTTAATTTGAAACTTAAGACTGAATTGTGGGCTCCAACAGAAATATGTTAGATTTTAATCAATGTTTCATCGTATACAGTAGTAAAACCCTCAGTCTTTGGAAGAAGGTCTTTACAAATATCAGTGAACATTAATACCTTTATCATAAGATGTTAGTCATGCATGAATGTTACCACATATAAGCACAGATGTTAATATAGTATAGGGTTTAAGAATGTGGTGTTTGGAGGCCGACTAACCTCCAACATTTGCTGGCTTTATGACCTTGAACAAGCTACTTAATCTTTCTAAGCCTCAGTATGTTCTTCTGTAAAGGTGAGAATAATTATATTACTGCCTCTTAGGTTTGAGATTAGAGATAATGCAATTGAAGCAATGCCTGACACAAAGAAAGCACTCTAAAATGTTAACTAGTCTTATTAATTGTTCATTCATCAAATTACAAAATCTTCTCTTTTACTCAGTCCTAAATAGGGGGCCTCAAATTGTTTAGTAGATGGGTACAATACACTAATCAAAGCCTTGTCTGTGGGCTTACACTAATAAAGGGTTCTTTAATAGTGCTTCAAAACTAGGCAGGTTTCTATGCTAGGTCTGCCCATATCCCAAACTGGTTCCAGAAATTCCTTGCATTTTCATTTTGTTCTGCCATAGGAGGCTATTTTTTTCTTCTCCACGATGTTGTCTTGCTTTTCTGGTTGAGGGCTGATATGTGACATATTAGATTTTAGACAGGAGGAGATTTACCATTGTTCAGAATTGACGGAAATAGATATACTCTCTCTCTCTCTGTCTTTTTTTTTTTTTTTTTTTGAGACAGAGTCTCACTCTGTCACCTTTGCAGTGGCATCATCATAGCTCACTGCAACCTCAAACTCCTGGGCTTGAGCTATCTTCTTACCCCAACCTCCTGATTAGCTGGGACTACTGGCGTGCACTACCACCTGCTGCTAATTGTTTTTGTTTTTTGTATTTTGGAGACAGGAGTATCTTACTATGTTCCTCAGACTAGTCTCAAACTCCTGGCCTCAAGTGATGGTCCCACCTCAGCCTCCCAAAGTGCTAGGATTACATGTGTGAGCCACTGCACCTGGCCCTCTTTTTATTTTTTGATTTTAATTATATGTCCTTTGAAAGCTTTGTTGAATGAAATTACCAAACAAAGCTTGACATAGTATTACTACCTTTAAATGTTTCCTTCACACTGTTTTTAAAGCATTTTAAGTATAGATAGATAATTAGATATAGAGATACATGTCATACCTCATCATCAATAGTAGATACTTGTTGATTTTAAATAAGGAACTGAGTTTAAAAAGCAATTTTCTTCAGAACTGACTTTTTTCTTTTTTGAGAAAAGATAGGTCGTTCTTACAGCTCTCAGTGGTGGGTGCAGGGTGAAATTGATCTATTTTTAAGTAAGGATGCCAATAATGTCGAGAAGATAGCAGCACTTGTTTTGGAGAGAGAGCACTTGCACTCTGGGCCCAGATGTGCCATTGAGTGAGTCTGTTCTTTCATTCATGTATTCATTCTTCACCTTGTTTGGGAAAGGAAATTGGGAAAGAGCCAAAATGAAAGATAGAGTATAAAAAGAAATAAAAACAACCTTGAAAGCAATAATGTCAGAAATGAGGTTAAAAATATCACTTAATATACTCATGCTATGGACAGGTCAAAATTTTTATTTTGAGATTCTAGCAACCAACACAAAAAAGGAAAATCTGGAAAAATTACACAGAGTGTCTACAAGACTAAGAATCAACCAGTCACAGAGATTATGAACGCCTTTTTTTGACATTAGGATCAGGAATCTCCCGTGGTTCCTAAAAAAGAGAACACGGAAAGTAAATTATAGCATCAATTGCAACATCTTTAAAAAGCAGTGATGGGTTTCGTAAGAAAGTCACAAGTTTTTTGGCCTAGGCTTCCAGAGTACGGAGATGGTTAGGCTTTAATTTAAGGCTCCTTTCAGTTTCAATGTTACATGACTCTAAGCTGGAGCCTGTTGGGTTCAATGAGTTGATAAATGTGAACAGGATCATACTGAATTAAGAAGCTATTAAGAAATTAAATATCTAATCCCCAACTTTTGAACTTTATTATTTTCTTTCCATTGCTAATCTTTCCACTGTCATTCACATTAAAAATGTCTCATGGTAACTGTTTTCAGTGTTTGAATATTTTCTGTTCTTTCAAGACAATCATTTATTTTAAAGGCATGACTTTTCTTTTTGGCATAGTCTCATCGACATGACTACAAGCTTAGGGTTTACTCCTGTATACCTCTCAATAGCCAGTGAAGAATTGGACTAAATGCTTCTCTAAGCCTATGTGTGTGTGTTTTTGAAACAATGGTGCTGTTTTAAATCTATTGCTCATTTATATGTAGCTAGTTCAATTTTATGCAGAACAAAAGGTTGTTTTTTTTTTTGGTCTATTATTGTTTGTTTGTCTTTTAGTTTTGCCTTACTATAATAATGTTTATATTTATCTTCCATTACTTTGGGAATTGCCCATATATTAGTATCCAACTTAGTTCCTAAATTTCACATATGGCATTCTGTCTTAACTTAGAACTATTTTTGTGTGTGTGTTATTGCACTTCTTCTTTTATAAGACAGCCTCATGAACCTAAACATTCAACAGTGAGAGATTAAATGGGAAGTATATATTCTATTTTGTGTGGCCTTGTTTTTCTTCAGGTAAATAATTGGGATGTACTTACATGGAATAGTACAGTTTATATTATGTAAGTGTCATAATAATAAAGCTAAATTCAGGAACAAGGGAGAGAGGTGCTTTTTTCCAAACTAGTACAACTCATAATATTATACTGCCTTCTTTTTTCCTTTTGAGACAGTCTCACTCTGTTGCCTAGGCTAGAGTGCTGTGGCGTCAGCGTAACTCACAGCAACATCAAACTCCTGTGCTCAAGGGATCCTCCTGCCTCAGCCTCCCGAGTAGCTGGGACTACAGGCACATGCCACGATGCCCGGCTAATTTTTTCTATATTTATTTTTATTTGGCCAATTAATTTCTTTCTATTTATAGTAGAGATGGGATCTCACTCTTGCTCAGGCTGGTTTCAAACTCCTGACTATGAGAGATCTGCCCGCCTCGGCCTCCCAAAGTGCTAGGATTACAGGCGTGAGCCACTGCACCCGGCCTTATATTTGCCTTCTTGATTATTAAGTCAGTCTTGTTTTTCCTGCAGCACAAGGTCTCCCTTAAATATGCAGTTAAATGAAATTTACCCTTCTCAAGCTTTGTGAAACCATGTCTCCTAAAATTGTCTTGTATAATAGGAGTCTTTATCAAATAACTGGTCTTTTAGGAGCTCAGTGCATCAAGTGAAAAGTTGTCTGAATGAGTTGGGGAAGATTTTTCCCAGGATGTGATATTTGAACTTTAGGAATTTTCCAGGTGAGGAAAGAGGAAATGCCATTAGGGCTACAAAGAGTATAATGCAGTAGTTGGGAGCTGGAACTAGAGACGAAAATTCCATCAGCTGGAAAGTTTTCAGTTCAAGAATTAGCACACTCACAGTGCCTTAAGCAATGGTAACAAGGACACCCCCATAGAGTGCACCGAACAAGGTTGAAATTTTCTTCTGTTTCACATAAATGTCTGAAGGAAGGTAGGTTGTTCAGAGCAGGTAGGTGGCTCAGCTTCATAAAGACATTCAAAGTCCTGGATTCCTTCTATTTTACTGTCCTCCATAGTTGCAAGACTGCATGAGACTTCCTGACCTAACTGTATGTTTTAGAGATGACAGAACATAAACAGGAAATAACAATGGTGGTTTTGGGTTTTTGCATAAATCTGATTTTGGAGACACCTTTAATGTTTAGTAGAGAAAGTGTGGTTTTACAAAACACTTAAAAATGCTGCCTTTGGTTATGGTATACCCATTAGTTTCCAACCCTTTGGTGTCAGGAAAATTTCCTGTGTCAGAGCACTTCTGCCATATAGGAGACCTTCAAAATATATACTGAATAAGGGGGTGGAAGAAGCAAATGATGTTGAAGACTTTTATGCAGACTTGGAGTTATAATTTCATTGATCTACAAAGATTGGAAGGATTTATACAATCTTATGGAGAAAATCGCAATTCAAAGGGAAAAATTCTCAAGAATATAACCATCAGGTACTACTCACTATGTGGACTAAAATAAAAGGAACTAAATGAAAGGGTTATGTTACAGTTGTCACTCAAAGGCATCCAAACTAAAAAAGTAACTTCTTTATTTTAAAATCTAATCTGTAACTATATTGAGGTGAATTTTGGTGTTATGTACTAAATGTTCTCTGGAAAAGCAATTTATAGGATGCTAACTGAACTTTTGGATTGTAACAGAGATAATGTTATCGTGCCCAAATAAATGAAATTAGCAAAAGAAAAGGCCTTACTAATTTGAGTCTTACCAAGAGAAACCAAATGATTGAAAACCTGAGGAGAACATTGAACTATTTCAGTTATCAAATTCATAATATCAAGGGAAAGCATAACATTTCCACTTAGAAGAGGGTAAATCGAATTTGGACTTTTCCAACAGTAGGAAAAAAATGATAAATGCATTGTTGTCTTCCAATTATTACTATTATTGTTGTTGCTGTTTTGAGCAGCGTGACTGCCAACTTGTGATCTATGTCAGTGTATAACCAATAAGGGATTTGAAACATGGGAAATCATTTTCAAACAAGGAAAAGGCAGACATGGAATATGTCTATTTGCATATCTTCAAAGGGATCTATTTTTATAGCTAGCTTGAACACTGCCTATTTACATACATGTGTTTGGACCAAATAACGTTCTAAAATCTATTTTAGTTTTTAAAAAATTCTGTTTGAAAATCAAATTTTGTACTAATTTTGTCAGTTATTTTTGTTGAGTATCTGAAAGGGCAGACATTCCTTTAAAATATCAACATGGATATGTAAGATAATAACATAAGGAAGAAGATATCTACCATTTGAGTGGCTTTCATAAACCCTGTGTGATATATTTGAATACTGTCAGCAGCTCTTTGAAGGGGATTGAGTGAATCTCCTTTTTGTAGATGAGGATATTTAAACCCAGACATATTATTATTTAAGGAGATGATAATTTCTCAATTTCAGCTCAGGAATTTGAACTCAAATCTATGAGGCACCAAAGTCTAAAAGCCTTCATTTTCCACTATGTAACAGATTTGCAGAAATCGGAGTTATGTGAGAAATACCTATTTTTAGTGATGCTTTATACACATCTCCGTATTATTACTTTATCATATAAGAAAAATCTTTTGAAATTAATAAAAGTAAGACTTTTTATTCATTCAGTGTTTTACTTTTGAGTATGTTAATAAAATATTTATTGAATTCCATTTAAGAGCCCTGCTATGTGCTGGGCATACAGTTGTGAGCAAAATAGGCATGATTTTTGCCTTTATTGAGTAAATAGGTCTTCGGAGATCATTTGGATTATGCACTATAGGTGAGTAGAACACCTTAAGTAAAAAGTCAAAGTGAAGGATATATATTTTTCTCTTATTATATCCCAAATGCAAATGAAATGTGTCTCTTTTTTAAAAATTTTTATTCAGCATGTTACGGGGGTACAAATGTTAAGTTTTACATATATTACCTTTACCCCAACCGAAAGGGACAAAATGTGTGTTTAATAAATTAGATCTGTAATGGTTCCAATGAAAGTGGATCTTTATGGAAAAACACATGGCATGTTTGCTTTAGGCTCCTAAACATCAATCTTCAAATTAAAAAAGTTTTTATTTATACCTCCCTTCCCCCACCAGTCCATAAGCATGCAACACACACACCGATGGGACACATACATACCCAGATAGTCAACAAGAAATACACCTACATGTGAAATGACTAAATGGAGCCTCTGGATTAGACTTTTTGAAAGTTCAGTGCTACTATTTATTTAATTTGTTAAAATGTTTATATTCGATGTTTTATTTTTGTTATATTTGGGAATTTTCAAATTATAATAATCTTATAGTATACCATTATATTATTACTAGTCACATATTTTATTACATTTATCACTGGGTTTCGTGTGTGTGTGTGTGAGTGTGTGTGTGAATTTCCAAGAATCCTAGAGCCTTCATGAGATTTATTTGCCTGTTTTTCTTTCTGTTTTTTTTGAATGGTGCAAAATTTATATTTTCATTGCAAAATGCCAACCTCTTAAATAAATTTAACTCATCATATTATGACAAGTAAAATAAATCTGCTACCAGTGATGTAGAGCTAAGTTCGAAAACAGTTTAGTGTTAATTTTACTACAAGAAAATTAGAGCATTTCGTATATTTATAATTATCAGTCTCGCCTGAAATATTTAACTGAGCCATTATAATGTATCTTATACCTTTGTATTAGGTTGGTGCAAAAGTAATTATGGTGTTAGCATTGTTGAAATTTGCTGTTTTATGTTGGAATACATTCTTAAACAAACATAGTTATGTTATACATCATTTTAATGCACATTTCTCGCTTTATGTTTTTTGCTAGTGACTTATTACTTGCTGCTTACTTTATATTTACTTTAGACTGTGGAAATGATGTTAAACAAAAAGCAAATTTGTGTGATTTTTTTTATTTGAGTTCAAAATTGGTCATAAAGCAGCAGAGACAACTCACAACATCAACATTTGGCCCAGGAACTGCTAACGAACGTACAGTGCAGTGGTGGTTCCAGAAGTTTTGCAAAGGAGATGAGAACCTTGAAGATGAAGAGTGCGGTGGTCGGCCATCGGAAGTTGAGAAGGACCGATTGAGAGCAGTCACCGAAGCTGATCCTCTTACAACTACACAAGAAATTGCTGAAGACCTCAACACGTACTATTCTATGGTTGTTCGCCATTTGAAGCAAATCAGAAAGGTGAAAAAGTGGGTACTTCATGAGCTGACCGCAAATCAAAAAAATCATCGTTTTGAAGTGTGATATTCTCTTCTTGTACACAACAACAATGAACCATTTCTTGATTGGATTGTGATGTACAACAAAAAGAGGATTTTATAAGACAACCAGCAACAACCAGCTCAGCAGTTGGATGGAGAAGAAGCTCCAAAGCGCTTCTCAAATCCAAAGTTGCACCAAAAAAAGGTCATGGTCAGTGTTTGGTGGTCTGCAGCCAGTCTGATCCACTGAAGTTTTCTGAATCTCAGCGAAACCATTACATCAGCGAAATACGCTCAGCAAATCAATGAGATGCACCGAAAACTGCAACACCTGCCTTTGGCATTGGTCAACAGAAAGGGCCCAATTCTTCTCCATGACAACGCCCAGCTGCACATCACACAACGAACGCTTTGAAAGTTGAACGAATGATCTCCGAAGTTTTCCCTCATCCACCATGTTCGCCTGACCTCTTGCCACCTGACTCCCACTTCTTCAAGCATCTAGACAACTTTTGCAGGGAAAACACTTCCACAACCAGCAGGCTGCAGAAAATGCTTTCCAAGAGTCTGTGGAATCCTAAAGCACTGATTTTTATGCTACAGGAATAAACAAACTTATTGCTCTTTGGCAAAAATGTGTTGACTGCAATGGTTCCTATTTTGATTAATAAACGTGTTTGAGCCTAGTTATAATGATTTAAAATTCACGGTCCAAAACCACAATTACTTTTGCACCAACCTACATAAATGTTGTGGCTTTTGGCTCAATATCATGTAAAAAATTACTTTTTCAAGAAATCATACATACAAAACAAACTATCAGGTTGGGCACGGTGCCTCATGCCTTGTAATCCGAGCACTGTGGGAGGCCAAGGCAGTAGGATGGCCAGAAGTTCAAGGCCAGCCCAGGCAACACAATGAGACCCTATCTCTACAAAAAAAATAAGAAAAATTAGCTGGGCATGGTGGTTTATGCCTGCAGTTCTAGCTGCTTAGGAGGCTGAGGCAGGAGGATTTCCTGAGCCCAGGAGTTTGAGCCTACCGTTAGCTATGATTTTGCCACTGTACTTCATCCTCGGTGACAGAGACTGTCTCAAAAAAAAAAAAAAAGAAAAGAAAAGAAAGAAAGAAACAAAACAATAGCCAGTGCATACATTTGAAAGAAGAAAAGCCTTAAATAAACCTTAAATAATTGGCATTCCAAATGAGAAATCATTTACAGACAAAAGTGCTATCAAACATAATGAATAGAATTGGAAAAAATTGGGCAACATATAAATGTTAATTTTTCAGGTCAGACCATAAGCACAAAGTAAGATTTCAATTTCGGATTAAAATCCTCTTAAAAAAGGATTTTAAAAAAGCGATGAAATTTGGTCTTCAATTTCTCCATGAAATGCTACACTATATATGATTTAAAATATTGCTGATGTGACGAGTTTGAATCTATTCCTACATCTCACCTGAGGTTATAGCCCTCCTCGGAGACAAGATGACAACAGCTATTTTTTTTTTCTTGAGAAAGTGTATTATCATTATTCTAATTGGAATTAAAATTATTTGGTAAAATTCAATTAGAGCTTATTAATAAGGAGTGTTACACAAACACATTGTATATAGCCACTCAATTGTCTAATCATCTGTGCTTTAAAATATACAAGCTAGGAAATGAAGATAGGGAAAATATGATGTTTCCAGAGGATAGTGTTACCAAAAATAAAAAATAAACTTCATTCTCTTTAGAGCTTATTGTAACTTCCATGTTTCCATGGAAAGAATAATTCTGATACTTTCTTGCTCATTGATGGCTGTGGGATCTCTTCAAAAATTAATTGTTTCTTATGTTGATGTTTGTGTTCCATTTTATAAAATTAAAAAATATTCTTATGAAAATGTGCCACTCTCTTAACATAGGCTACCATCTAATTGTTGCCAGCGTATGAGTTGTGACTGACTCTCTGGTAATGAGATTGACTAGAGTCTCATGTGTCTGCCATTCAAACCTGTTTTAAAATTTTGAAGTTTCATAGGTCAAATAGTCTGTTCATGATGTGGAATCATCCAAATGACAGATAGAACATTTAAGTTGACATCAATGTGAAATGATATTTTTGTGAGCACTGCTCTTCTGTCATCTGAGAGTCATGAGCCGAAAAGTCCAGATCACTGAAAATGACAAGAGCCTAACACATTACTTACCAGATGAAAATATCTGAAAATTCAGAGTTAATGCATAATTAGTTATTTCAAAGGCTTAACAGAATGAAAGTTATCCACTGGGCAAAATGTCATGTATATATGAAATCTACATATAGACATTGGACGAACACATACTTTCTGTCTGGTATTGCTCTAAATATTCTGTATATATTCTTATTTAGATTTGCAAATTCCTTGTTCATTGAATATTCTTTTCATTTGCTTTCCTTGGGTTTGTAAATAGAATCCAGAAGGTAAAGTCCATAAAGTCATGTATAATAGCCTATTGTTTGTGCTGAAATATGAACCCAGACAAGTCAGCTCCAGGTTTGTACACTTAACATATAGCTACACTACTAAGAAAACTATGATTATCAGAGATTCAAATTACATTTCAAAGGTCTTCAGTAAGATAAATGTGGGGTTGGGATAACCACTTGGGGTCTTGAGATACACTGCAATCACCATGTTCAGCTCTGTAGGATAATATGACAAGTTCTAGACACCATACACAATTGTTTCTCTGGAGAGTGCATTTTCAGCTATTTCTCCCCTTAACCTCTGCCATGTTAATATAGTCACCCTGAATTTCCTGATAGGTGCTACAGTGCAACACTGAACACAAGTCAATTTGGCCAGGGCACTACAATTCTTGTTATGCTCTATCCAGGAGAAGATAGAACCAGTTCTTTTAGCTTGTAATCTCTGAATAGAAGCTCATTCTAAAAGTTCTTATCATTTGAACCTCCTTGATTAGATTCTGAAATTTCATGGTGCCTTCCCTGTCTTGTGTAAACCTTGTGCTTGTTCTTGGGTTCCAGTTCCTCTGCATTCAACCCAATCTCCTTGCACCCTATTTGGACACTCCACATGGAATGATCGATAACCCACCCTAGACCTCTGCCTAAATTCTAGTAATTTTCCTCTTTGTTGGTTTTTTTACCCCAGGTGCCCCTGGCCCATGGTACTGATGTCCCAGTAGGTTTTCATACAGAATGCTATTACATAGCAAAATAATTTTTATAATAGAAGTTCTTATCTTGGGTCCACTATTTGGCTGCTGAAGGTCTCTGTCACATTATATGCAATGTTCTGTGCATGCCCATAAGCACATCTTTTTTTCTGAGAAGGGTCTAGAGTTTTCATTTTTTTCCTCAAAGGTGTCTATAATCCAGAAATATTTAGAACCAGTGCTACTAACAAATGCAAAGCAAAAGAGAACAGTGATTTATTTAGATTGCTGTCTTGGTCTATTTTATGCTGCTATAACAAAATACCATAAACTGGGTAACTTAAAAGGAAAAGAAATGAAAATACATTTTCTTATCATTCTGGAGGCTGGGAATTTCAAGACCAAGGATCTGGCATGTTCAGTTGTCTGGTGAGGGCTGCTCTCTGCTTTAAGATGATGCATTATTGCTGCATCCTGAGGGGGAGAATGTTACATTCTTACATGGCAGAAGGCTGAAGGGCAAGCAAGGCAAAGGCTGTGTGAAGCCTCTTTTATAAGGACCTTAATCCCATTCATGAGGGGAGGAGCCCTCATAGCCTAATTGCCTCCTAATGTTCCCACCTCTTAATACATCACATTGACCATTAAGTTGCAACACGTGAATTTTGGAGAGGATAAATTCAACCCATAGCAACTCCTGAATTAAATTTTCTAAAAGTGAAATAAGATGTTCCTAGAATTAATATTTCACATGTTCAATAGGCACATGTGGCTAATGGCTACTATATTGGATGGCACAGTTTATAGCAATAAGTGACATTTTAGAAGTTTAAAATATGGTGGTAGAAAAGTATTCTAGTTGGTTTTTGGTGGTTTGTGAAAACCCAGTGTTAATTATCACATGAACAGTAGAGGCCGGGCTTGGTGGTTGATTCCTGTAATCCCAGCACTTCAGGAGGCTGAAGTAGAAGGATCACTTGAAGCCAGGAGTCCAAGAGCAGTCTAGGCAACATTGCAAAACCTTGTCATTCCAAAAGTAAAAATAAAAAAGTTAGCCAGGCATGATGGCACATGCCTTTCGTCCCCGCTACTCAGAAGGCTGAGGCAAGAGGATCACTTGAGCCCAGGAGTTTGAGGCTGCAGGGAGCTATGATCGTGCCACTGCACTCTAGCCTACAGAACAGAGTAAGACCATGTCTCAAAAAATAAACAAACGAACAACAAATAAACAAAAATCAGTAGAGAAATGCCTACTAAGAAGGCTCATTTAAACATTTTTGAAATGTTTGAGAATAAGAAATGTTGGTGCTTTTGGTCTATATTAATGTTATGTGGATTTTTAAAAAATCAAGAGTTGAACATGATTTTCAAGTGATTCAGTGGTTTAATGGTGTTGGTACAGTGTTGGTACAAAGTAGAAATAAAGCAAATTGTGTAACTGAATCCAGTAGAAATTTATAAGCTCTGAAAATGTGGTAATAGTCTACCTACCCTGAAATAAAATGTAATATATCACAACTTTAAACCAAAATTCTGTAATCAGTAAATATTGTTATGAAGACAGTAACAAAAAGTACTAAATAATTGAAAAATATAATTATAAAGACAAATACCCAAATAATGTGTCCTAAGTGGTGGTTACTGGAAAGTATAATAATATGCAATATCTTTGAACATGTCTCTGTAGAATCAACAAGATGAAATAAGTGTTTTGGTAAAAATGACATAAGCAACACAATAAATTAGAGTATATCTCTGCAACAGTACAACTATAGTAACATTTTATGAACCAACATTAGAAAGCATATGATAAAATAATAAACTTGAAGAAAATGTGACCTTTTCCTGAATATTAGTAAATAAGGAGCACCAGGAAAATGAAGAGAATAAGTACTAATCAGACTGATAGGCCACTTGATAGCCTTATGAAGATTGCATTTGTGGCATCAAGAGGCTCTCAGTTCATCTTGTGTGTACGTGTCTTTATCATTATTTTTTTTTCCCAAATGATGACCTTCCAAGATACTGTTCTGCAAACCTCTTAGCAGGCACATTTCTGACTTATATTATATTGAGCTTGAATCTCACATTGGAACAATATCTCAATTGTGTCTGAGTTACGGATTATGATAGTAAAATTTTTACGTTTAAGATTTTTAGGGAAAAACACCATTCTACCTCCAATGATCTGTGTAGGCTACGGCTTATCATATTTGTAAGAAACTTAAAACTACAGTGTGATGTTTACTATGGTCTACCATGAGGGTACATTGACCTATTGTCGAGGTCCTTAAGTGCAAGGTCATATTTGGCTGTGCTCTATGATGCCAGTAAATACTTCACATTAAAAGTCATATTCAAAAAGTTCTTATCATGACTGGTTGAAATTATTGTAATTAAAATTAAAGTTTTCTGTGAATGAAAACATTACATCCTGAGAGAAAAGAAAAAGATGTTTAATAGCTAATTATGCCATTCCCTTCTTGTTATAGAGTCTCTGCCCTTCATTTTATAAGAATCCCACTATTTCTTAAGACTCATCATCTCTTTAGCACATTGTCTTAAAATTATCTATAAAAATAAAGATTCTTAGGAATGATTATGCTTTCAGTAAAGTGAAAACATTTTTTCCAAATAGTTTTTCATTCTTGCCAAGTTCCTGAACCTTTTAGTTAAAGAATACATGGAAACACACACACACGCATGCACAGGTGGTGGGGGAGGGGAGAAAGAGAGAGAGGAGAATACAGATAGAGAATTAATAGATGTCCAAGATCCTGATATAGGAAAGCAAAAGAGATTGCATTGATAATGTTTACCACTTTGCTTTGTCAGTTTATTAAATAAAATATGAGCTTTGGGGTCAGGAATAATGGATTAGTAGTAGACTATAACTACCTCTTATTTGTTGTCATTTAACCACTATAGGCCTTAGTTTTCACATCTTTTTAAATATGGAGAAAATAGTAGTTCCCTCATAAAGGCAAAGATCTTATCATGTCTTGTTTACCTTGGCCTGAAGGCAAATAATCTATCTAGCACATACTATTCATGTAATAAGTGACAGTTAAATAATTAAGTATTGTGGATATTTATGAATATCAATATTCATAATACAATAAAAATTTCATGCATATAATTGAATCAACATAACCAACATTTCCCGTTAATAAAAGTGCTCAATGTTAGCTGTGACTATTTGGTAATGAGTATAGTTAATTATATTTCCAAGTTATTCTTGTTAAATTAAGCACCATTCAAACTATACTTTCTGTGAAATGTATTATTTTATTTCTAAAATTCTACTTCAACTGGTTATCTTATATTTATATTGTTGTATTTCAGCTACATATGTTGAGTTATATTATGAACTGTTATACACAATAACACAATGCACATATAACCCACATTTTAGCAAGTGTTATATTTTACTAAGGTAATGAAACTTTTTTCATTGTTTTGAATAAACTGCACTTTTTTCTCCTGTGCTAAAATCTAAAAATTTTGCTTTAATTTGGCTTAAGGATTTTTTTCAGTAGTCTCTGTGTTTAGAGCTTACTGTTGAATTGCAGTTGTAAGAATTAATTGTGGGAGTTTATGTTTTGCCAAACAGAATCAAATAGAACTACCTGGATTCTGTACTTGAGCCTGTTTTTACCTGATTCTCATTAATTCTTTTTTTGTCCTTTTTTATTTCACTAGATTTAGGAGGTATAAGGTTTTTCTGTTGTTGCTGTTACGTTAATGAATTGTTTAATACTGAAGTCAGGGCTCTCAGTGTACCTATCATGAGAATAGCATACATTGTTCTCATTTATTCTTGAGACTTGGGACTCCTTAGGGAGCAAATATCTCCAGAGTGCATAAACCTGAATAACAAACATGTATGTGATTGAATTCTACTTCAACTATATACATTGAAAAAAATAAAAGTGTACATCCTTGGTAAATATGAACTGGGAACCACCACATTCAAAAGATTTCTAAAATAATTTGAGAGCTTTTTAAAACTTTAAAAAATTTTTTTTGTAAAGACAGGGTCTTGCTATGTTGCCCAGGCTGGTCTTGAACTCCTAGGCCCAAACAATCCTCCCATCTCAGCCTCCCAGAGTGCTAGGGTTACAAATATGAGCTACTGTGCCCAGCTGAGAGTTTTTTCTTTTTCTTAAGCCAAGAACAAAAATCTTGTGAAAAATTTCAAAGTTTTTTGTAAACCTTCATATTTTATCTATCTTAACTGCTGTTGGTTTTTATATAGCATGTAACTTTTGATGTTACTTCCAGAATACTTTGATTTTATTGGTAGATGTGTTTATTTCTGAAAAATGATTGTTGAATAAAATCACATTAGCAACATAAATGTTATAATTTAGAGAATTTCATGTATAACTACAGCAAGGATCTATGTTATATAATGTTAAACAATTTTGGAAGTGTACTTATATTGAGTAGGCACAGTTTTAGTGATTTTGATCTATTTTTTAAGCTTCAATATGGAAAAATCATACCTCGTTTTCCCTTACAATATTTATATCATCTTATAATCAAATTAGCTCTTAGAGTTTCATTTGAAATACATCACCTCACTTATAGTCATCCTTTTGTGTTACTATAAAATAGAATAATATTTTATATGTTTTGTTTGACATTTTATATTTCACATATAACATTTTCTTAAACGAGGGTAGAAGACTATATTTAAATTAATTCAGTGAAAATCATTTAATTGTACACTTAAAATGGAGTGTTGGTTGTACATAGATACAGTTGGAGCACTATGTATGTACTCTATGGACTACTTTGACAGAGTGGGTTTTTGAATGTAACAAGATAAGTCAACTTGAGTGGTAATATATTTTGGGAAATCAGCTCACTACAAATTGTGACTGTAAACATTG
>CAUYRT010054170.1:0-50337 GCA_963574885.1 Lepilemur ruficaudatus | reverse complement strand
TCCCCCCTCCAGTCAGAGCCTCAAGCCTGACCATCCCCCAGACGGTGCACATCGCACTCATTATGTCTGTATATACCCGTCCCCTCCTCCCCCCTCCCATCTGCCCGACACCCGATAAATGTTGTTCCTATGTGTCCACTTAGGTGTTAATCAGTGAAACCAATTTGCTGGTGAGTACATGTGGTGCCTGTCCATCCATTCTTGGGATACTTCACTTAGTAGAGTGGGTTTCAGCTCCATCCAGGAAAATACAAGAGGTGCTATATCACCATTGTTTCTTATGGCTGAATAGTACTCCATGGTATACATATACCACATTTTATTAATCCACTTGTGTATTGATGGGCACTTGGGTTGTTTCCACAACTTTGCCATTGTGAATTGTGCTGCTATAAATATTCGAGTGCAGGTGTCTTTTTAATAGAGTGTCTTTTGTTCTTTTGGGTAGATGCCCAGTAGTGGGATTGCTGGATCAAACGGTAGATCTACTTGTATCGCTTTCAGGTATCTCCATATTGCTTAACACTGGGGTTGCACTAGTTTGCAGTCCCACCAGCAGTGTAGGAGTGTTCCTATCTCTCTGCATCCATGCCAACATTTATTGTTTTGTGACTTTTTGATAAAGGCCATTCTCACTGGAAATAAGTGATATCTCATTGCTGTTTTGATTTGCATTTCCCTGATGATTAGAGATGTTGAGCATTTTTTCATGTTTGTTGGCCATTCTGTCTTCTTTTGAAAAGTTTCTGTTCATGTCCTTTGCCCACTTTTTGATAGGGTTGTTTGAGTTTTTCTTGCTGATTTTCCTGAGTTCTAAATAGATTTTAGTTATCAGCCCCTTATCAGATGCGTAGCATGTGAAAATTTTCTTCCATTCTGTAGGTTGTCTGTTTGCTCTCGTGACAGCTTCTTTGGCTGTGCAGAAGCTTTTTAGTTTGATCAGGTCCCATTTATTTATTTTTGTTGTTGCTGTGATTGCCTTTGGGGTCTTCTTCATAAATTCTTTGCCTAGGCCAATGTCTAGAAGGGTATTTCCAATGTTTTCCTCTAGAATTCTAATAGTTTCATACCTTAGGTTTAAGTCTGTTACCCAGCGTGTGTTGATTTTTGTAAGAGGTGATTTTTGCTGAATGAGACTACTTAGAGTGCATGTGAGGAATCAATAGTTTTTATATCTTTCAAAAATAAGCATGCTTTTGAAAGCAGTAGGGTAACATGGAATCTATGGCAATTATTTGCAATAGTGTTGAGTAGCACATTCAAAATTTATGCAGCAGAAACTTTTAGCTTGAATGAGTTAAAGCTTTTGGATTTGAAAAGCTGTCTGTTTCTTAATATAATCAGATATGTGAGTCTCTGTAAACTTTCTTTGCTTTCAAAGGCAAACATAACTAATAATTTCTGTAAAGGTCTTGAATCGTTCCAACATCTGTTCTTGGTTTACTATAAAAACCATGTCTCTGATCTCATGTGTTGAACTACTGTATGTTTGCCACTGTCTATTTCCTGTGAAAAAATACATCGAACAATAATAGCTTTTGTTCCTAACGTTCCAACCACTAAAACAGCTGAACAAATAACATCCATGCTTTCATTTGGAATAATTTATTCCATGTACATGTTTATGCACAGTCATTTAGCTTATTGGATGTTTCATCATTTAAAAATCAAATCTCAGAATTTTAGACTACTGAAAACTCTGGTCTAATAGTTTCCTCATGTTTATAGTAATTCTCTTAACATCATTTCCTTCCTAATTCATCATCTTATTTTGTGTATGGTTTGGTATATGAGTAGAAGTGGTTAAAATCCCCTTTATTAACAAAGTTAGTGAAAATTTCCATTTGAGGCCACACATTTGCAAATAACATTAAAAGATTAAATAATTTGGCATTTAAACTATAAAAAGTAACTATTTTTGCTGTTTTGTTGCCAAAAGAAATAATAACTGTAGAGTAGTAATGATACAAATTGTAATACATTTGTCTTAGTTCAACACATACCAGATGACTTAATGGTAGGGGCGTGACACAGAGCAAACCTACCTTCCATTCCACAAAATATCTTAGTACATAAACTTTAGTCCACATGTGGAATAAGCTATGCACTGATTAATTAAGACAAATAAAAACACTCTTTAAAAGTCAGGAAAACAAGTTACTCAAAAATCACTTTTAAATCATTTGCAGTGGCAAAAGTTGGAATTTTTTTTCTTTTCTTTTTAACATACAAAACTCTTCTATTCCTAAAAATAGGAATTATAATTTAGAATTGGGTTATTACAACATCCCCTTGAAAACTAAAACCTGCAATCGGTCATTCGGCTATTCGGTTGACTCAACGTCTAATAACAGACTATCTAGAAAGCTCATGACACATAATGCTTTCAATGTACATTCAGATATTATGATCTATGAGTAAAGTTACAGTAACTTTCAATTTTAAGGTTGAGTTTGGAGTACCAGCATTTGAGAGGTTACTGTTTCCATCAGAATACGGCTACTTTAAAGAGCAACCACTTTCTTGGCTGTAGTATGTTCTAATTCAGGAAATAATGAAATTACAACTATTTGTTTGCTAGGATTGACACAATCAAGTAGCACAAACTGAGTGGCTTAGAACAATAGAAGTTTATTGTCTCACTGTTCCAGAGGCCAAAGTCTGAAATCAAAGTGTCAGCAGCTAGGCTCCTCTGGAGGTACTAGGGCAGGATCTGTTTCAGACCTCTCTCCTAGCTTCTGGCAGTTCCTTGGCTTCTGGCAACATAATTTCAATCTTCACATGACCTTCTCCCTGCAGGCATGTTTCTCACTATACCCCAAATTTCCCTGTTTCATGAGGAAGCCACTTATGGTGGATTAGGGTTCATTCTAATGATCTCATTTTAATCTGATTGCCTCTGTAAAGAATTTACCTCCAAATAAGATGAAATTCTAAGGTACTAGGGTTTAGGGCTCTAGTGGGAAAACACGATTTAGCCCATAATAATGGCCTTTTATTTTGGCAGCCAGTTTTGACACAGATATGCTTTGCAACTCAATTGTTTTCTCAACAATGTTAAAACTATATTTATGATTGGTAATATTTAAATCATTTAATCAGTGTTATTTATAATCATATACATATGATTCACAATTATATATCTTATAGAAAATTATAATTTAACAACTATTTCACAAATCCATACTTACTTAGCTTTGGAGCTCTTACTAGATACTTCACTCTCCCCACATCCTGGGGAAGTGGATGAATGTTTTTTTCAACTCACTATGAATCTCAACACTTGAGTCAAGCCTTTTTTCTTCGTAGTTAGCATAGCTCCAGTTATTTATGTCAGCACAACATCAAAGCTCTTGTAGCCCCATACAGGCAATTTCTGATGGCTTCTCTGTTAGTGTGTGGTTAAATTAATTTCTCACTTTCTTTATGACTTGTCACAAGACCAAAGAAGAAAAGATCTCAAATATTCAACACAGTTTCATAAGATCACATGTTTTCTTCACACTTTTTTCTAAAATCAAAATTGATTATATTAACATATGTTACATATGTTTATTTATAATTCATTGCAATGTACTCTTGCAGAGAAAGGAGGACTAATTTATAGTTTATGTTCCATTAATTTTAAAATATTTGCTATTTTACTTTTTACCAATTTCTATAAAATCTTTCTAATTCTTAACTTCATCTAGACATAGCTTCCTGTTAAATGATGACTTCCTTTTTTATATTCCTTTTCAAGAACAAATCTTTGAAAAAAATCGCAGTTTTTTTTTTCTAGTTTTGTTGAGGTATAATTGACAAATAAATATGATATATATTTAAAGTGTACAAGGATGTGTTGATATATAATGTGAAATGATTACCACAACCAACATAATAAACACACCCATCACCTCACATAGTTGCCATTTTTTTTTGAGGTGAGAATATTTAAGAGCTGTTCAGCAAATTTCAAGTATACAACACAGTATTAATAACTAGCCCTACCATACAGTCCTTTAGCTTTCAGAATTTATTCATTCTGCATAACTGATGCTCTTTGACCAATATATCCTCGTTCCCCCACACCCCTGCCAACAACCATTCTACTCTCTACTTCTATGAGTTTGACATTTTTAGACTACACATGTGAGAAAATGTGATATTTGTCTTTCTGTGCCTAACTTATTTCACTTAAGAGACTATCTTCCAGTTTCATCCATTTTCCTGCAAATTACAGGAATTTTTAAATGGCTGAATATTCTATTATGTATATATACCACATTTTCTTTATCTTTTTATCTATTGATGAACACATATCTTGGCTATTGTGAATAATGCCACAATGAGCATGGGATTACAGATATCTCTTTGAGGTACTGATTTCATTTGCTTTGGATATATAAATACAGAAGGGGGATTGCATTTCAACATCCTTTGTTGATAAAAATTCTCAACAAATTAGGTACAGAAGGAATGTACCTCAGCTCAATAAAGGCCATATATAACAAGTGCAAAGCTAATATCATACTCGATGGTGAAAACCTGAAGGCTTTTCCTCTAAGATCAGTAACAAGACAAGGATGCCCACCCTAACTACTTTTATCCAATATAGCACTGGAAGGGCTAGACCAAACAATTAAGCAAGAAATAGGAAGAAAAGGCATCCAAATCAGAAAAGAAGAAGTAAAATTGTTCCTGCAGATGACATGATCTTATATATAGAAACCCTAAAAACTCCATCAAAAAACTATTATAACTAATAAATATATTCAGTAAAGTTGAATTATACAGAACTAACATACAAAAATCTATTGCATTTCTATTCATTAATAACAAGCTATCCAAAAGAGAAGCCGGGTGTGGTGGCTTACTTCTCTAGTCCCAGCACTATGGGAGGCCAAGGTGGGAGGATTGCTTGACGCCTGAAGTTGGTGACCAGCCTGGGCAACATTGGGTGACCACGTCTCTACAACAAAACAAAACAAACCAACAAACAAAAAATTAGCTGGGCGTGGTGGGGCACCTGTAATCACAGCTATTCAAGAACTTGAGCTGTGAGGATTGCTCGAGCCCAGGAGTTCAGGGTTGCAGTGGGCTACAAGTGCCTCCAGCATTGGGCATCAGAGCAAGACCTTTCTCAAAACAAAACAAAACAAAACAAAATGAACAAACAAGCAAAAATTAGGGAAAATATCTATCTATAATAGCATCAAAAAATAGAATACTTGGGAATAAATTTAACTAAGGAAGTGAAAGATCTGTACACTGGAAACTTTAAAACATCAATGAAAGAAATTGAGGAAGACAAAAATAAATGGAAAGATGTTAGAGACTCTGGTAGATACATAGGGTTCTCAGAAGCATATGGTGGGACAATAGAAAGTCACCTTCTCTAACTTCCTCTCCTCTCCATACTTCAGTTATTCACTAAAGAAATATTCATTGAGCATTTAGCATATGCAGGGTGTTGTGCTAAGCAGTGGGGTTTCATCAGTAAATTGATGCAACCATGAGCTGTGCCCTCACCAAGATTATAATATAGGGAAGGGAATGGACAAGACACAGTCACATCAAAAATGTAAAATTGCAACTTTCATGACACATTGGAGAGAGATTTTCTTTATTCTAAATGTCCTCTTCTCACTACATTCCCCTACTGTTCTCTTCCTTCCACCACTGAATATTGTGAATGAAACAATCTTCAATAGATAAATCTAGGAAAGTCACTGCAAGTGTTTCTTCAGAAAAAAAAAAAAATGTGATGCCACTATATACACACAAATAGCGTTTTACATATTCTTTTGGGAGAAAAGGAAAGAAGGAAGGAAGGGAGTGAACAAGAAAGGAAGAAAAGAAGGAAGAAAGGAAGGAAAAATAATCTCGTCTCAATTCCTGCCAATTGATTTCCAAATATAGACTTGGAATATAGCTCATTTGAATTTGAGGATTTCCTGCAATGTAGTTTCACAAAAACATAATGGCAGTGAGAGATTTTCAGCCAATTTGATTTATTTGATATGTGAATTTCGTCGTGTAAGACAGACATCTTGCACCTCTATTTTTCTTGGGGCAGGTGGAGCCATGCAGATTCACAGGACAAAACAGATTTGCCACTCTTGTTCTTTTCTTTGAACTGATTATTTCTTATTAGAATAGATTCTCCTTACATTTCAGTCAGGCTTCCAGTCAGTGACGGTTTTCCTGAACAGTATTGGCAGGAGCCTCTGACTTTCATTTGGATTTTGAGTTTTAGTGTCAGGTTGAGTAAGGGATTGATTAAATTATTTCATTTCACTTCTAAGGTACCATTTTTAAATGTCAAATCATAGTTAGATCCTAAACCTTTCATTGGATTTTAAAGTGTATTTCAGCCTACTTTTAAAGAAAAAATACTCCCCCAAATAGCGAATCAATAGGGCCTCAATGATGAATGTTCATGCAGTTGCATCCAGGTGTCTGAAAATGAGACCTATGTTACAGTTGCTACTTAAAGTCTCCCAACCTTCATATGTGGTTACTAGTTTACTTTTCAGTGAGGGCCATGTGTAGCTCTCCAGTCACTGACTTTCAAAGGTAACATCCTCAGAATAAATTTTTATGATGAAAAGTGCATTTAGTCTTAAAGATCTAGATATTTTGTAAAAACTAAAATTTGCCAAACAATCATATTAAATATGTTGATTTCTATAGAACACCTTGCCTAAATTTAAATATAATTAAATTTAGATTTTATGTCATATGTATGTGATTCAAATCATGTAAGAGTTTGGTTACATGGTTTCTTCTTTTTCTTCATAAAATGTCTTTCAAACAATAGAAAATGGAAGACTAAGGGCTAAAGCAATATGTTTGATCAAACTTTTCTGTATTAATTGTAAAGAAGCACCAACTAAAAAGAGATGGAGCATTATATTGGACTGTGTATACATAATAATATATAATATTAAACCATGTAGTGGTACTCCTCTTAGTATCAATCTTGTATGAATACAGGTAGGATAGGGTAAAGTTTTCAGGCTAAAAGCTTGGGCTTTCGAACTAATAAGACTTAGATCTCTGATACTAGTTACTTGCCCTTGGGTAAATTATTTAACTTTCCTAGGCCTAAATGTCTTCAATTATGTGTCTTTAAAAATGTAGATAGAATTGCAAAAATGCATTGCAAGAATTAAAATAGCATTAAATTAAATGATTTACTTAGACTGCCATTCACAGTATCTGGTAATCACAATGCTAATAGTTCTATTTCCACATTTTCCACAGATTGTCCATAATTCACTTTTTACTGTTAACCCAAATGTTGAGGGCCATGAAAAGAATCATAGGCAGTAATGATTATCCCTGTCCATCCTAAAAAGTTCTGTTGTTTATGAAAACAGATTTTTTATTTTTATTTATTTTTTTGGTATTTGTTTCCCTTGTGCTTGTAACCAAAGGGCTCTAAAAATCTAATATGTCTCTGATTCCTGGAGCCACCTGAATCTCCCCAGTGCCAGTGCTACCCAGTGCCCTTCAGGAATGATATATTGCTATAAGAACTTGAAGCAAGTTCTTATAACATTTCTTCTGACTGCCCTGCTTCCTGTGACTTCAGCTTGCTATCCAGAATCTCATTAGGTGTTCTTCTGTCATCAATTTTCTTCATAAATCTAGCTCAGTGGATCTATTTTATATCAGGTAATGTTTAAAGCCTACTGGACTGATTGTGTTACAGGATTCATTAATCTTACCATTTGATATTAATAAATGCCTCTAGAGTATTATTTTCTGTTTGGTAGGTTTTTTTCCCTGAAAGAGTTAGCATCGTTCTGGATTTGGATATCTACAGAGACTAGTCTGAGTATGCAGTAGTAGTGAAATAAATCTTTAGAGCCTAAAGATTGTGATTCATCGAGTCAATGTTGCAAGTTCTTTAAAAATCTGAGTGATATTTCTGATAAGTCCAACACTTCACTAGCATTGAGAATTGGTTGATGCTATCTTTTTAAATTGTTAATTTTGTATAGAGAATAAGAAATCACTGACATCTTGCTAAGGTCTCAATTGTGTCCCCCATTCTCAAATTCATATGTTGAAACCCTAACCCCCTAATATGACTGTATTTGGAGATGAAGCGTTTGGGAGGTAGTTAAGATGAAATGAGGTCCTATACGTGAGCCCCTCATCTGAGATAATTGGTGGCCTTATATGAAGCAGAAGACAGTGAGATCTTGCTATCAGTCTTCGCTGGGTGAAGACACAGTGAGAAGGCAGTCACCTGAGAGTCAGGAAGAGGACCCTTACCAGACACGACACCCTGCTGGGACCTTGGTCTTGGATTTCCCAGCCTCCAGAACTGTGAGAAAATAAATTTCTAATGTTTAAGCCCCCCAGTTTATGGCATTGTGTTATGGGAGGCCAAGCTAATTAATATATTCCTCATCATATTTTCTAACCTCCCAATAACTTTCTTGTTCCTTTCAAAGATTTGCTGCTCAAATTGCAGAATTTGTTGACAATATATACTCTTTTACTTTTTAAGAAAATTTCAAACTGTGGAGATTATTATATGTTTGTTTTGACTATTATGCTAGGGATTACAATAGCCTCCATATACAGTTATAAATTGTTTAGGGCAAGGTGAATTGGTTTAAAATCATTGAAAGAAGGGAAAGAATAAACGTTTCAAAATTATTGAAATGAATGATGCAGTAAAACTTTTGAATTGTTGACATATTTAAAATTTATATTTTAGTATTCTCATTTTGAGATTTTTAAAAATTTAAGTTTATTTATTACATTTAACATATAAAATTATATATATCATGTATAACATAATGTTTTGAAGTATATGTACATTGTAGAATGGCAAAATCTAGCTAATTAGCAAATGCATTATCTTATAGTTATTTTTGTGAACACTTAACATCCACTTTCTTAGCATATTTCAAGAATACAATATATCATAGTAATCATTAACTGTAGTCATCATGTTGTATATCAGATCTCTTGAATTTATTTCTCCTATCTAATTTTAGTGTGTGTCCTTTGACCAACATCTCTTCAACTTCTCTTAACCACCCCAGGCTCTGATAACCACCATTCTACTCTATTTCTTTGAGAAGTACAAATAAAATATCATTTTGAGATTTTTATTTCAAAGAAAGTAAAAAGTGCAAAAATATTCCATTAAAAAGCTTATTGCAGCATTATTTTTATTGGTGCAAAATTAAAACCAAACAAGATGATGCATGTAAACAAACAAAAACTGGAGAAACTCAGAAAAAGTAAAAAATGTTGATTTTCTTGCTTAGATTACAGGTGCTTTTTTGTTATTTGTTATACTCAATATTATCCAAATATTTTTCAATAAAATTTATATATGTATAATATGTGTATATATATATGTGTGCATATGTATTTTTAAATCATTTTTTTAAATGATTGTCCAAATAAATTCAAAAGTGCCATCATTTACACATATGGCAACTAAAACTTAGTTCTAAAAATAAGCCCTGATATTTAAATTTTTATCTTTGCAAGGTTTTATTTTAAAATACCAGGGATCTCTTAAAATAAAGAAGGTTAGAAATGACTAAAATGATTAAGGAACTTGAAATGTATTTTCATGATAGAATGCAGTGAATATATTCTCAAGGTAATGGAATACACTTGACTCTCCACATGACTGATTGCATCTCCATCCTGTAGCTATAAGATGTAAACATTATGGAGACTGAAATGATATAAAATGTCCAAGCAATACACTGCAATTACCAAAGCCACTGTTATGTTACGTTTTTTATAAAATCTTAAATTGTTATAACAACATGAATACCTATGAAATTTGAATACACAGTTAAAATTTATCAATAAAATACAGTTTTCCCTTTTTCCAGAAGATCATTACCACCAACAGTAGTAAAATAACAGTAGCAACCTTCATAAAATAACAAATAAATTTTATTTTTATTGATTGATGTATTAAAATAAGACTCACTGAGATCCTGCTTAAATATAGCTCATGCCTCATTGGACTCACATACATTTTTGAAGCAATTAGCAAAGTTCAGAAATTTGTTTGTATTTTCACTACTTACTGTAAAAACCTTTTCATTCTTTTAATCATTTGGATGTAAACAAGCCAACTTTACATCTCTTCTACTAAAACTCTTATGGAGCAAATGCCATTGTAGTAAACCTGAAGGAAAAATACACACTCTTGTGCTCTCTGGCTATTTGCTGTTCTTGAATATTAAATTGTGAGCCATTAGCTGAGACTTTATTTTGATACTGAAATTTTTTATAAAATATATTTTTAATGGAATATTAACAGACCCTAGATAGCCATATTTTCTTTTTGTATAAGTGAAAAGCATAATTTACACAAAGACCAGATTTTACCCAAAGTGCAAAATCTCTTTTTAGATTTAGAACATATAAATTGAGGGATAATGATATTTGGATTGGTGTTGAGCTTGAATAGCAGAAGTCTGTAAATTAGCAATAATCACATTTCCATTAGATGTCTTTGAAGCATGGTTGAAGTACTGGAGCAAAGTTAAGAAAAAATGCCCCTTTTAACAAAACCTACCTTCCACTCTTTTGCAAGCTCAGAGGGCCAAAATTTTGAAAAGTCTTCTGGAATGTTCTATGTCTCTCATCAAATTAATGGATAAGTTCATAGCTTACATTATTGAGAACCTAGTATTTGCTGATTACTTTATATACATTACTTCATTTAACCCTCCCAACAATCATACTGAAGATGACTGTAATCTCAATTGACATATAATGAAATTGAAGCTTTGAGAAAATACAAGGCATCCTCAAGATTACTTTGTTAATAAATGATAGTGTCATGACTGGATTTCAGTTATACCTGACTCTAGAGCCCATGCTTTGTGTGATTACTTTGTATTCTGATTATACATCAGAGAATATGTCTATCTAGGAGTCCAGACATGCAAAACAGTCCAACAATAGAATAATGTGTGCGTGTGTATGTTTTTGACATCCTTTGGTTTTCTTTGATGAAGAATACAGAGAAGGGTTTACATCAGCAAAATGAAAATATCCAAAGGATTTCATCATCTATATGAAAAATATGCTTAATAGATCCAAACTACTATAACCTCATGCTCTAAGTATTAATTCATATATTATTTTATTGCGAAGGTGAGATCATTGATTTTCTCATTTCATCCTTACCATGTTTCATTTCTCACATCTCTGCATTCATTAATGTATTTTATAAATATGAGGAGAATAAAGTGAAAGATTGAAGGGAATGCAGGTAATCCTCTGTTCCTCATTCGTTACGTATTGTTATTTCTTTATTCTTTCCTTTCTCTTGTCGTATATGAATGGCCCTATTGGGAAAATCCCAACATGTACTTTTCCTTAATCCTTTCTTTTTTTCATTTTAGCATGCCTCTTTTTCCAAAATCCCAAATCAATCTAAAATATCAAATAACTTTCCCAGTAAGATTTCCAAACGTTTACAAGCCCAATGGCCCAAGAAGTCCCAAAATGTGAGATCATGGAAAAATATTTACATGTAGCAACTTATGTGGTTCACAAATTATTAATAGACATGAGTTCAGTAGTAAAACTTCTTATTAATACAGATATCTGGGAAACACAAGACCTGGAGTTATCGCTACGTAATTCCCAATGGATTTTATGTGGAATAGGAATTCTTCCTTGCCCTGCCCAGGTCATCTCACCTATACAGGCATTGCAGCAGAGAACGATATCTGAGCTTTGCAGTATTAGTATTGGAAGGAAATTCTTGGTTCTCACTTAGGAGCATAGAGGTATGCTATTAAAATACCCTCTTCTTTCTCCATCTCCATAACACCACAAGGCAGAGTATGATCACATTTTAAGAAAAAATATTAGGAAATCTAAAAACTCAGACATTCTTAGCATTTAAGACTAAATGATTATTGAAATACTAAAATAGCAAGAACACCCACCAAGTTAAAAATATTTAGCAAATTTCTCACACTTCCCGTATGAGAGGTAAATATTATCTCTTTATGATTATGAAAATGATGACGTTGTTAATGTTTTTGATAAGACAGACCTAAATTAAATGAACACACAGATCAGTCATTGCCTTAAATGTAATAGTTTCAATTCTTAAGCAATTAACAATAATAGTTCATTTAAAAAGTAATGCCTTTAGGAACAACTATTTTAAAGCATTTTTTCCTTTCTTTTAAAAAAGAGATGTGCTTTGATAAACTGTATAAACATATTATGCGTTATTAAACTTTAAAATTATATGCTTGACAGATAGCATATAGTTCTCTCTAGGGCTTCATTGCAGTCTGTGGAACTTATTAGTTGAGATTTCATTGCCAGTGGCAAAATTTAGAATGTTCTATAAATTAAAACATTTGGCTGTGGCTATGGGAAATTCTCCATGATGAGCGGGGGGTTGGGGTTGGGGATGGGAAACAAATCTAACTGTTTTCATCTAAAAAAGAAAAAAAAAATCAGTGTATGCTGAATTTGTGCTTCAGGTTTGTTTATCTCAGAGATTGCACATTCTAAACAATGTGGGAATTGCGGTAATTTTAGAACTAGAGTAGATAAATTTACAAGTTAAATCACTATGTTTACAAAAGAATATATAGTGCAGTACACCTTACTTATACCAGATGCTGGTAATCTGGACAGTGGGCTATCAATTAAAGTGGACAATTACTTGGCCCTTCTTCATGTTGACTCCATCTTGCCAAATCCTCTTTTTTTTTTTTTTTTTTGATAGCAATGGCCTGCTATTTTTTGTCATTATCAACATTTAGTAACCCTTCATTTTTCATCCCTTGTCCAAATAAGTTACTTTATTGTAAATGACATATATATATTCTACCACTGGCTCATGCAGAGCAAGCCCACGTAATTTTCTGAAGTAAATACATTTTTGTCCATAATGGAATGGGTAGTCAATTTTATACTTATTTTTGTTATATTAATATAAAATTCTATGTAGGTTCACATTTCTATCACTTAAACATACATACATATATATATACACACACACTATTAATGTAACTTACAGTTTTACATAGGATAGAAAACATCAGGTATAGGTAACTGCAAATAAATTATTATCAACGCATAAATAACAAGGGCACTTGCAAAGAAACAACTGATAACTGATTAGTTAAACTTGTCAAATAATTACAGAATAATTGCAGCTCTCATCAGCAACTGTTATAAACTGATGAAATTTGATTCAATAGAACATGTATAAATTTGCACTTGGTTGAAACATCTGCAAACTGTGACAAACACTTTCTAGTGCAATAGGGCTAGAGGCATTTTGCAGTCAGTTTGAAACTGTGTTGAAGCCAGTATTCACTTATTCCTTCACTATCTGCAACCTTTTCCTTTTTGTTTTTCATCATCCTTTTTATCTTTCTGTTCTTCTCTTTTTGTATTCTTACTATTCTAATCTCATCTTTATTAAAACTTTAAACAAAACGTGTGATTTGTGTTACTCTGCCATTAAATTCTGAACCTAAAGCACTTAAAACTTTGCATGTGTTTTGTGTAACCCTAGAATTATATATATATACATCTATTTTGCTATTCAAATTCTATGTTAAATATGCATGACACATATTTTTGGAACAATAGTTGACAATAGATTGATTTCAATCATCATTCATTTTTTCAGACTATAAAATTTGTCAATACTTGTTGATTTCTTTACTTTCTATAGAGTTAATTCTCCTGCAATTATATACTCCACAATCACCTTCTCAGCTAAAAGCATAAATATCCATTGCCTAACCTAAATTTACCTGCCAGAAAGTCTTTTAAAATCTTAGTGTTTGATATAGGGGAAAATGCACACAGTTACATCTTCACCCAACCCATTCTTATACCTTTTCTATATGACTGGGGTAAAAACTAAGACCAAAAAAAACTTGGATAATTGTATTATTTAATTTTAGTTCAGACATTGTTTGAAATGTGGGAGTAAGCATGACAAAAATTCTCAATTTGTGTCATAGCTTGCTGTTTCTAAAGAGCTTGAACAATATATTTGCCTTACCAGACTGGAAAAAAATAAAAAATATCAGTTATATCTATATTTTTCACTAATATATTGCCAACTCCAGGTAATAATCATCACATAAAACTTTTGTGATATACATCTTCAATATGAAATACTTTTACTTTTTTTCTAAGGAGCTCTCCTACTGGTTTTATCAGAAGTATTTTAGTACTTATTAGGAATCAGCAAATTCCCAATAAGTTTATATTAATAAAATAATGAATAGGAAATGATGATAAAGTGTATTATGTGTGAAGGAAGCATGATGGGAAGAGATGGTAGTTTCATAGTTTTCACAATTGTTCCTTCATTGTTTGCTTTAGAAATGGTCTTAAAGCTCATCAGTTCTAACCTTCCAGTATTACAGATCAGACAAGCAAACCAGAGAAATTAAATAATATTTTCATTTAAAAAATTGTCTACACTCTTTCCAAGTAGTTACAAAGCTAATTGTGAGGACAATGCCTAAGAAAGATTTCATGAAAACCAGTTCTGTGGTTTTTCCAACTGCTGCTGTCAGCCTCAATATATGTCGCGCCCGCCTCGCCAGCAAGGAAGACGCGGCAACAGGAGCCCTTCTGACAGTGCTTTATTGGGGTTCCCACTAAAGTTACATACTGTGGAAGACCCAGAATGAGGAAGAACACTCTCTTATATACTCTTGGCAAAACAGGAAATGTGTTACATCATGGGTAGGATGCAGTGCATGCGCAGGACTTGTTTACCACCGGTCTGGCTGGGTGTGGCGCCGGATACAGGCGCCATCTTAGCTTAGGCTAGCGCCCTCCACAAGCCATCATGGATATTAAATAGACATTCATTTTCCTCCCCCCTCCAAAAAAGCAAGATGTGGGACAGATGGGTGGGAGGGGTGGGGAGATCCAGGGGGCTCCAAGTTCAGGTAGAGCTGGCTGGTGGGGTGTGGAAGTATGGCGAATACTCCATCAATGGGGATATTTGAGCAGAGGCTGGAGGAATGTAATTTCAGGGGTGCTGAAGAAAAATATCCCCATGGTGAGTGATCTCCAGAGTAGGTGACAATTTCAAGATTCAGATTCTAGATATGTGCCAGATCTTGCTGATATGAAAGCTTAGACAAGCCGCAACCACACGGTACCCAAGTATCTATACTCCAGCCAGAATCATTCAACCGAACGTTCCTGAGCATCCCTGCTGGCCAATACTGTCACGACTGTATGCAGCTGCATTATTCCCTGTGTCCAGCTGGCCTGTGGGTCCTAGGTGAGCTTACATGATGATCCGGGACATGGCGGGATGTGCCAGTAGTGAGGACTGTGTCACCATGGACCAGGGCTCCTCCCTGCCTGCCCCTCAGGACCCTGGTGGGTGTGGCCCGCTGCTGTCCCTGGGCACTTCTCTCCTGCTGGGCATTCTCCCCACGCTCAGCCTAAATCAAGAGATCGTCCTCTCAGCCACACCGCCATACTATACCTCACACGTCCTCTGTTAACTAGTTTGGACACAGCATGCACGCATTGTAGAATATTTGATAGTAGAAATAGCTGGGGAAGATCTTAGAGAATCCAATCTCAGAAGAGCTTGGTCAATAGTCTGTATTTCTCTTGCAGAAGGAGCTACCATATATTTCAATGATTAATGTATAGCATCTCAGAGTTACCTCCTGTCCTTGAATACAGGGTCCCTCTAGGACACTATACCACTCACTGTACTTGGGTTATGTAGTATATATGTGATTCCCATGTTTCAAGCCCTCACTCTAAGGAGCTAACCTAGCAGGAACCAAAGGGGGACAGAGGGAAGGTCTAAGGATGAAATCATAACCATGTAAATCACCTTTACCTAACCCTGCACACCCTCTCGTAAATCTGACCCCCAGCCCCCAGTTGGAGAACAATTCCACACAGAAACAAAACTCACATCACCACGACACTGGTATTCTAAAATGCCATTCTCAGAGGCCCAGAGCAACCCAGGCCTAGACGTCCTATGTAAATATTGTGATATTGTCTCAAGAGGCTTCAAGGAGCACTCAAGAAGTTATTTGGCTTCTGTTAGAGTGTACTTTCTTAGCATGGTATAGAGAAAGACCATACATTTGTCTAAAATTATGTATCTTTTCAGATCCCACCCTTCTTAGACATTTCTAGTAAGTCTGGGTTTACAATATTTGCTATGGCTACATTAGCACCATAAAAATCTATCCTAATAATTATTGCTGCTGAGATTAAACTTTGACAAGCAGGATTCTAGTTTATACCTTCTTTCTATTAGCTCATATGTTCATACAAGTTTCAGCACACAATTAGTCACAAGTGTAGTATAAAATAAGTTTTACTACCTATAGCTACTGCCAATAGCTACATCAACATCAGTATCGTTAATAAAACCTTCATCTACAAGGTAAATCCACTTAAATAAAAAACCCAGAGGGAGTAAATAATTGTTATAAATGTTGTACAGTGCTTCGCATATTCTTGCTTTCCAAATCTTGTATAATCATATTTTACATACGTAAATCAGAATTTAGCTGAATAAATTCTTGATAGAGTACATGAGCATTGCTTGAGACTAAAAGTAACTAGAATTTTTCCTTTTATCAGATTATTTTAAAATGATGACACATTTCGAGTATTTGGAAAAATACAGACTTCCAGTTCTGACTTTCCTGCTGAAATCATCTAAAAGTGAGAGATGAAATATTATATTTTCTTTTCTTAAATTATTAATGGAATGGCAAGAAAATAAGGCATATCCACACCAAACACCAAGGTAAGGTGTGAAGCCAGGTGGGCGTGTGGGTGAGTGGTGAGCAGAGTGCTGTGGCTGACGTCTCCGGAGGCATTTCCACACGGGCCAAGCTTGAGCATCAGTTTTCATGGCCTCATGGGGAATGAGGGACTAGAGACATGGTCCTGGAGTCACTCAAGAAGGGGGTTCTGAAAAGGAGTCTCTCCTTCCCACAAATCCGGGACACCAAAGGGCTGTATCATCAGTGTAAGGGGGGATCAGAAATAACCTCACTACCACCCACTCCCAAAGTACACCAAGGAAATTGCCCAATGAGGATTTTGGTGTTCAATAGAGGAGAAAAAAATATCTCCCCTGAGAATTCATAAGCTCAAGCCTGCTCTGACATCAATTTGCAGGCTGACTACACACGACCAGGGTGGTCTGAAAAACCCCAGGCAAGAGTTTAGTTTGAAACAGCCCCAGATTATTAATTCTCTCAGGCACTTTGCAGAAGCAAATAAAAATCTCCTCTGGAGGAAACTGCCTCAAATTGCCATGCATATGTTCTAAGGAAAACAACAGTGTACAGTACAAAATTATAAAACATAAAAGAAACCAGGAACCATGACTGAGAATCAGCAGAAACAAGCAGACAGCAATGACAATAAAAAGACATCAGCTCTTGGAAATAACACACGTGTCATAAAAATTAAGTTTCATACGCTCAAAGAAATAAGAGAAAAGCTTAAACATATGTGCAGGGATGAGAAACAATTTGAAAAATGACCACGTAGATAAAAAAAGAATCAAATAGAACTTATGAAAATGAAAAATATAATTGAATTAATGATGCAAACAAACATACAAAAATAACTGATATTCAGGGAAAAATGTTCTAATATCTGTAACTTCAAAATGCATAAAAATAAGACATAGAAATGGATAGAGCAAGGGATAGATATGTGATAAATCAAATATAGTAAAAAAAATTTTTTTTATGTAAGCATGAAATTAAGTTTATTGCAGAAGGGCAAGATATTTTAGGTTTCAGAGCAAGAGCAAGATATGCTTACCACAGATGATGATCAGGCCCCTCATCATAACAAAAGGGCCTATGGTAAAATTTTGATGGTAGAATCTAGATGGTGAATGTAGACAATGTTCATTGTAAAACTTTTTCAACTTTTCTGTATGCTTGAAAATTTTTATAATAAAAATGTTGGGTGTACAAACACACACACACACACACACACACACAATGATGAAGAAACCAGATACCTGGAAAGTAGATATCTAGACTTCTGATCCAGGAAGAAAGGTGGACCAATCCTCCCAACAATAACAACAAAACATTAAAGAGGAAGAAAAAATATTTTAAACAATGTATTCTTAAAAGCATTGATGAGATAGCAAAAGTATGAAATTATCAAGCCAAAGTCTTGAGTCATTTTTTCCCTGAGCATATGTCAAGGCTAACAAAACTGAGGTTTGGTTTTCATGGCCTCGTAAGGTTCAGCAGCCCATAGAGTGGAAACTCAAAGGGCTACAACGTCAATGTAAGAGTCCATCAGATGGCCGGGTGCGGTGGCTCACACCTGTAACCCTAGCACTCTGGGAGGCCGAGTTGGGTGGATCGTTTGAGCTCAGGAGTTCGAGAACAGCCTGAGCGAGAGTGAGATCCCGTCTCTACTAAAAATAGAAAGAAATTGGCTGGACAACTAGAAATATATATATAGAAAAAATTAGCTGGGCATGGTGGCGCATGCCTGTAGTCCCAGCTACTTGGGAGGCTGAGGCAGGGGGATCGCTTGAGCCCAGGAGTTTGAGGTTGCTGTGACGACATGGCACTCTAGCCTGGGCAACAGAGTTTCAAAAAAAAAAAAAAAAAAAAAAAAGAGTCCATCAGAAACAGAAATACCATGCCTAGTACTCCCAGAGGACTGAGGGACTTTAGGAAAAGTGCTGTGGTGCTGAGCAGAGCATAGGGTAGACAGCGGTGGTGATGAAATACCATCCCTGAGAAGTAACAGCCACAGGCTGGCCTTAACATGATGTGTTATTCAAATTGGTATTATTTGGGTGGTCCATGAAACCTCAATGTATGGTCCTAGACTGGTGCCTCGCAGAGGTGAAAGCAAATGCTCCCTATAGGAACACATTTCATCTTAGGCCTCAAGGAATTACCACTAATAATTTTCCAAGGAAAATAAGCAGCCAACAGTAAACAAACCCACAAACCACTAGTTGCACAACGAAGCAAAGCACCATGATTGACATCCATCAGAGGGGAAAAGCCCAGAAAGCAGAAATAGGCCCATGAAAAGTTCATTGCATTTATCAGACACAAAACTGAAACTATGATTATGTTTAAAGAAATAAAAGAAACTTGAAATTACATGCAGTGAACAAGAAAATACAAAGAATTAACAATCATACTTAAAGGAGAACTAAATGAAAATTTAAGGTATAAGAATATCATAATTAAAATTAAAACTCAATAAAAAAAGTCTAAGAGCAGATTTGGCACAGCTGCAAAGGGAGTGAATGCAAAAATAGGCCAGAAGAGATATTCCAGAATGCTGCGCAGAAGGACAATGAGATGAAACAGGAATGGCAGACAAAGAGGCAAGAAGGATAGAAGGAGATGGTCTAATACTTAATCAGAGTTTTAGAAGGACAGGAAAGAGAATGGAGCAGAGATCGTATTTAAAGAGATGAAGGGAACATGGAAAAGACATGGAACCACAGGAGTCCAGCAAATCCCAAGCAGAAAAAGTAAAAATAAATTCCATCTAACACATCAGAGTGAAACTACAGTGCACAAAACAAAGAGAATATCTTAAAAGACAGACCCCTCTTAAAACAGTAACAAATGGGCTGACCACTGACTTCTTAATAACAAGAACCAGAATAAAATGCAATGATTTGCTGGTTGCTGCATCTTAGCAAGCACCAAAAAACTAAAGCCATTTTTTAAACCAATATTTACATAAGGAAAATCATAAAATCCAATGCTTCTGCACACTGTGTTACGTTACAGTCCAGTTTTGTGTGCTTTACAACACAATTTGGTTACAGGACTTCTGTGCACTGTAAACACACACGGCATGGAAAAGGTTAAATGTCTGTGTTCAGATCGTACGATCTAGTCCGAACTTGGTGTGTATATTGTAACATTAAATGAAAAAAGAAAAAAAAGAAATGATATATTCATCTAATGAGAGAAAATAACCGCTGATCTAGAATTCTGTATCAGCAAAGAGTAAAGAATACGGGCAAGTTAAAGACAGCTTCAGATAAAACAAATCTGAAACATTTGCCATCAGCAGATTCTCACTAAAGGAAAGTCTAAAGGATAGTGCACAAGGAATACGATCCCAAGAGAAAATGTCTGAGATGCAAGATGCAATTCAGAGCAAAGACTAGGCGGGCGGCTTGCACCCATGGTCCCAGCTACGCAGGAGGCTGAGGTAGGAGGGTTGCTGGAAGCCAGGAGTTCAAGGGTGCAGTGAGCTATGATTGCACCACTGCACTCCAGCTTGGGTGACCAAGTGAAAAAGGAAAAAAAAAGACAGAGCAAAGAAGTGGCAAATAAATGGGAAAACCTAGACTAATATTCACTACAGAAAATAGTAAAAACACTGACTTATATGGTTAAAATATAAAATTAAAATACATCAAAAAATAGTGATTAACTTTAGATTGTGGTATGTTAAACAAGTAATCTATGATAAGTCTTAAAGTTTTAGAGGATGTGGTATCTGTGTAGGAATAAAAGAAAAGGGAATAATGGAGGGGAAGAATGGAATGTGAAAAGGAAGAAAAGAAACAGAAAAACATGAACAAAAGAAAACACAAAATACGATGATGGAAATAAATCAAATTATTTCAATAGTTACAATAAATGTAAACTAAATGTTCCAGTAAAATGACAAGGATTGTTAGAAAGGATTTTAAAAATCCAGCTGTCTGTTGTTTACATGTGACACATCCAGAGCATAAGGATATAGAAAGGTTTATAAGTAAGAGCATGGAAAAAGATATGTTGTACAAGCACTAATCGAAATAGACGCTAAGACAAGAAAGTATTACTACAGATAAAGAAAGGATCACTGCATAGTGATATAATGTTCAATTTCATCTGGAAAAGAAAACAATGAATTCTAAACTTGTAGGTCAGCTAATGCCATGTTGGGCAAGGAGGTGGGAATATGCACTGCTGCTGGGAGTGTCCACTGTTCTTTAGAGAGACTCTGGCAGCAAAATGAGAATGTAACCGCCTTAAGATGTCATGTATGTAATATGTACCAAGAGATTCTAGCCCAGGTGTATAAGGCGCCACGGGAGTGTTCGCTGCAGCGGGCAGGTGGAAGCAGTGAAGTCTTCAGCAGGGCTGGAGAGGAAAAATGCAAGATAGCATAGTGTAGAATTCAATGTTGCAGCTAGAAACAATGAACTAGATGTAAACATAGCAACATAAATACAACTTGAAAAAATAAAACAGGGTGAACTCTCAGGCTCAGTACTGTTTAAATGAAACAATAGTATGGTGTACATCTATTTTTAAGGACATGTATTCAATTAATTACACTTGCTGCCTCTGGGAGGGAGAGGAACGTGAGTGGGGATGGGGGCATAAAGGGGAAAAATAACATAAAACAAGAGAGGACTTTGGACATGAACGTGATTAAGCAACTTCATGCACCTGAGATTTCCAAGCCCTTCTCCCCGCCCCACTCCATCTCAAATAAAGCTTTGCCTCTTGCTTAAATCCAGTCAGACTTAAGGATTTGAAGGGTATATGTTAGGGCTTAAGGCAGCTATAGATTCTGAATATGTTACACATGGTGGGTGTGGCAACTGTCAGTTGTTTCCAACATGTATTCTCCTCTTAATTCCTTAATAATACACTTCTAGTGGGCAGGTGCATCTATATTATTAATTTCTGGCCAGTGTTGAATAGGACTTCTGCGAAAGTTAGTTAAAAGGGAGGGAGCATGTGCTATTTTATCCTCCTCTACTGTTGGCTTGGAATGTGGACTTGATGGCTGGTGCCCTGGTAGCCATCTGGGACCATGAAGCAACCTTGAGGATGGAAGCCACATGCTGAGAAAAATAGGAGCTGGTATCCTGATGATCCATGAAGCTGCTATACCTGACCTTGAGGACCCACATCTGGCCTTCCTTTATGTGAGAGAGGAACATACTTCTGTCATGTTTAAATCATCATTATTTTGGAGTTTTCTATTGTATGGAGCCAAATATTCTCCTAACTGCTAAGTTCTGAATAGATATGGAATTGCGGGTAATTTCATTTCTTTCTAATCTACCATCTCTCAGAAGAAACCAATTTGTTTTTTTTGTTTTTAAAAAAGGGTAGTACCCTTTAGATCCATTGAGATTTGTTTTCTTAGGATTTTAAAAAAATATTGAAGAATCACATCAAATAAAGTCTAAAATAATTTGGAGTGGACTTTGAAGCAAAGCGGAGGTTTGGCAACAGGCCCTGATGGCACAGCCTCAGATTTCAGCACAGAGCTGGCGGTATCTTGCTGTCCACACTTTAGTCGGATGTGTACATAAAATGAATGGACATGGTCTTAGGGACAGGTGGCTTTGCTGAGGGATAGCTGCCAATCGGTCTGACAGTGCAGACAGAGCTCTAAGTAAGCACTTACATTAATTCTATTACTAACCACAGTGACCTGATGACCAGACAGACTTTGAGGATGAGAGGTAATTTGTGGGCTGGAGAGCTCCTGACTGAACAGGAAGCAGACTTTACTAATTAGTGATTTTCCTTCCACTTAATTTTGTATCTTTTGATCCCTTTGAGTTTGTCAGGGCCCTTTCCTGGCTTAGGAAAACAGGTTAGGCAACCTTAGCGAAGTGTATTTAATTAGCATTAGTGATGTTGGCAGGCTTGTTAAGCCAGGAAGCATCCAGAATTAAAATGCTTGAAATTACTCACTGGACCATTGTCATAAGCATCAGGCTCATCAACGCTCTTTGCTGAAAGAAATCTTCCTTCCCAGACCTACAATTTGAGGCCTTTTTTGGCTTAGCAATTCACAATCTTCCAGACGTAATTTTATTAAATATTTAAAAATAATCTGCATGTTTCATTGTTACAAAAGACATACATGCTCACTGGAGAAAACTAATATTCAGACAAGTAAAAACAAAACGACGCATATAACAAAGCAAAAACAGAGACAATGCCACCTCCCTAAAGATAACCAATCTTAACCCCTTGGTGTGTATCTTTTCACACCTCTTCTATGCTGTGTGGTGTGTATGTGTATGACTTTTAACCATAAAGGCAGAATATGAAGTTGTAATAAATATAAAGGCAGTAATTAATGCAATACAAAGCAAAGAGCAGCAGACTTGATTGGTACAGCCAAAGGCTTATTCTTTTTTTTTTGAGACAGAGTCTCATTCTGTTGCCCGGGCTAGAGTGAGTGCTGTGGCGTCAGCCTAGCTCACAGCAACCTCAAACTCCTGGGCTCAAGCAATCCTTCTGCCTCAGCCTCCTGAGTAGCTGGGACTATAGGTATGCACCACCATGCAAAGGTCTATTCTTGGAAAAGACCAATAAAATAAGTAGAACTTTGTTGATTTCATCTAGGGAAAGAAAGAAAAACACAAATGAACAACATTTGGGATAAGACCAAGGACATAACTAGACAGATGAAGGAGAGTAAAAATCTAAGAGAATACAGTATTTGTAAATGGGTAAGAATGCTACCAAAGAGCTTCTGAAAAAATGCTTAGTGTCTGGTAGACACATGTGGAAGAAGTCTACTAGCAATGAGGAATCCGCCCCATTTAATTTGGGCATGTTTATCTCAAGATCAAGATCCCAGGTATAGCCCTGGGCAGACAGGTAATGCATGAAGGAGGGCGGGGTGGCCACCAGTATGGAGCCAAGGGTTGGGGGCAGTTCGTCAGGTGGGCTGATCATGTGGAATGAGATGGACTTGACATGCTCCTTAACATGCATGTTGTATTATACCGAAACCCTATCTTCAATGCCTGAAAACGTTGTTATTAATAAAGAAATTACAGACCGAACTTCTGAATCATTTGCAGCCATTTTTTATTCCAAACATGTATCTTTGTAAACCTGGCATTTCCCAAACAGTGCAAGTGAATTAGAAGTGACTGCATAGACTTTAATACATGTGACATTGTGAGATGGAACGCCCCCTCCCCCCAAAAGTCCTCAATGGAAATGTACATGGACGCACCAGTAACGTTCTAGAAGTGCAGATAGCGTGGGTTCCTGCCATGCAATTAATCACTCTTAAAGCTTTTAAGCTCACTCTGTCAATCACAGCATGCACATTAGAATTAGAAAAAAAAAACAACTTAAAGTCTGAAATCTAGATCATTGTGCTATAAAGCATTGCACCATGTTGGGAAATTTGTTCATTATCCTTCCCATGTGCTGAAAAATCAGAAGACATTCTAGAAGGTTCATTGTGGCCCTACTGGCTCTGTATCCTCCCTTCAGCCATTTTTTGTTTCAGAAAATATTCTCCACTGTGTATATTATTACTCTACATATCGAAACAAAACATCAATGAAAACTGTGCATACTTGAAGCATTTCTGAAATGACACTCACTTTCTGCCTTTTGTCTGCTGAAGGCCACAAATGACAATTCTGTGCAGCACCTCTAAACTTGAAATTGGAACCAAGCATCCATTTCACCAGGTGTACATTTCATGTGTAACCCAGGCATAACTGCATTCACCTAGCCATAATGCCTTACCCAAAAATAAAAGTGATAAATAACCTTTCAAAAAATCTCCATGCTGGGGTTCAACAGGTAGCATACAGCACAGGGGGGCCCTGGAGGATCTGCTACACTCCATGTGGAAAACAGGTCCCGGGTGCTCCCGGGAGTGCTGCTGGGTTTTTGTTTTTAACCTCCGTGCCTTTGGCTCAAGGACTGCAGGCTACACATGATTTGGTGAAGGAGGACTGTCTACTGGGCTTTCTACAGTTTACCAAATCTCTGAGTACTGGTGATGCTGACAGAGGATTCCTGAAGACCTGCCAGGCGATGTGTGCCCGTCAGTCCCCATCGAGCCGGTGGCCCCTGCCCCCTCCTGCTGGTGTCCCCTTGTTTCTAAACTGCCTCTTCGTTGTGACAGATCCAGAACTTTGGGGATGTTCCAAATTCTCTTGAGCCCTATGTAAATTGAGCATAAGCAAATCTGTCTTTGAAAAAGGGGCATTATGTTACTCAATGTTTACAAAGGTCCTTTTTCCTATTTAAAAAGCTTCTCAATCCTCTGACAGTTGGTTAAAACCATATGAATACTTAACTAAAAGCTGAAGCAAACTGAAATAATGCTGCCCGAGAGAACATCTTACAGGATTCCGCAGTGGACCCACAGAAGCGGGAAGCGTGGAAAGTAGAACACACTGTGCTATCTTAAACGACTATCCTGGGGCAGGAGGGGGGGACACAGACATGCCAACCCACCTGCCTCCTTCCCCGAGAGCATACTGAGGGCTTCTGCACTGGGATGGTGCACGTGAACCGCCCAGGTTGAAAAAGCTCTAACAATATTCTTGGCTTCTTTCTTTGTCATTGTGCTAAATGGTTAACTCCACGGTCCCTGGAGCCCCACCTGCGACTCAGCACGATCAGACAAGCAGAGGCACCGTCCTTACCCTGGGTCCTTACCCAGACAGGTTCCTGGGCTGGCCGCCAGCATTTACTCCTGGTGTTGCCAAGTATAGTTTCCTTAAAAACTGCCTTATGAAATTTTGGTGACCTGGCTGCACAACTACTCATGTGGGTTTCCCAGGCACAATCAAGCAGAAGCAAATGGATCCCGGCTCTGAGACAGCCCACAGGGGTCCACCCTCTCTGAAATGGGGCTTTGCTCTCCGGCTGGCAAAACTGGGGGCCTGTGAGTCACCCTTCTACACTGTCACAAGAGGCACCTGTACCCCTTGCAGGAGGCAGGTTAGTGGCTATAAATGTGTTTGGCCAGAGCTGCTGATGGAGCTGCCCCGGATCTACCACCTAAGAATCCTAAATGATTTATTAAAGGAAAACATGACACGATTAATAAGAGTCCATTAAAGGAAAGTGGCAAATGGGTCCCATTTAAAAAAATCCATATTTTATATGCCATTGCAGGAGGCTTTGCCACCCTAAGACAAAATGTGCCTGTGGTATTCTGCGGAGAACCTCTATCACCTAGCACCCTGCCTGACACACAGCAGGCACCCGATAAATGGCTGTTAAGTGAGCGACTGAAACCCACCCAAGACTGTTTTTCTTATTGCTTTTGATAAACCTCATAAACAAACTGAGAGAGAGCTGGTTTCTTTGCTGGTCCTGCTCTGTAGCTACCACTGCACCTTCATTCACAGTTGGAAGCAACGCCCCCAACTTCTAGCACCAACTTAGTTCATGCCACTGGTCCTCTGGCTTTTCTGTCCATTCCCACGTTCACCAGGAAGGAAGCCTGACTTACTACCTTTCTGCAGCAGGATCAGCTGCATAGTAATAAGAAACCCAAAGACACACACACACACCCCATGCCAAGTTTGCACCTGCCCAGCACCCTCATAATGTTGCCAAAACTTTAGATATGTTTGTATTAGCCAAGTACGTGTATAGAAAACCTGTCTCCCCTAAAGTTGAGTTCTGTGTCCTTTAACAATGTTCACAGACTGTCAACATGTTAGCTTCCAGTAAACATAAGAAAGATCCATAAGATAGATCCTTGGTCTTATATAGTGTTTTATTTCCACCGGAAGCCATCTGTACGTAGCTCGGCTTTGGCAGGCTGCACGTAACAAGCTGTTCAAACTCTTCATTAGACGCTGCTCTTAGCCCTGTGTTTTCTGCTTATTAGATGGTCACCCAGCAGTGGGAACAGCAGCCATGGCTGCGAACAGTTACTGAGTGATCACTATGGGCCCGGCGCAGCGCTGAGCATGCTACATCCATCATCTCACTGCCCTTTTAGAAAATCACACCGCACTCAAAACCGGGCAGCACAGTGCATCTGATAACGTATCTACTGTCAAACAGAAAGCTTGGGTATGGAAGGCTGCAACTTGACATTCACACATGCAGGGCGTGGGAGGACGTCAGTGCTCTGCTCAGATCCCTTTACATCATTTCTGTATGTCTCCCAGGTTGGGGGTGCACCTGTGGCTTTCCTTTATAGGACTACCTCTGAGCTCCTGGGGCCATTCTGCCAGCAGGAAGTGAGAGCAGAATGTTTACGTCTCCCCTAGGGGCAAGAATATGAAAGCCCAGCTCCCTTGCCTCAGGTTGGGACTACTCTGAGGCCCAACTTACCCTCCAGAGCTCGCCTGGTCAGGCTGAAGCTGCTCCATGGAACCTTCCCTGACATGGCACCTTTGCCTGGCTTCCTCCCATCCCCATGCTGCTTCCTTGGTCTTTTACTGGTATCCCCCAGGGGCACTTCCTTAGTAAGTTACTTGCACACAAATCCTTCTTTCAGGGTCTGCTTCTTGGGAACCCCACCTAAGACACTTTTTTAGAAAAAGGTTGAATGGTCATCTCTGGGAAGGAATCTGCGATTACCACTAGCTGGGACAGCAGAGTGGTAGGGAAAATGGAGATCTGTGAACTAAAATCACCATGAAAAGGCAATGCCTTCCAGCATTCAGACCCAAGTTTTTGCCTGAGGGGCATGGATTTAGTCATTCTGGTGTGTGAGCTCTGATGCATGACGTCCAGGATGAGATGCCATTGTGAGGTTTAGCAGATGACCAACTGGCGCTGCTCCAAGCTTTCATCCATCAGCCCAAGCAGGAGGAGGCGAGGTGTCTGCCGCATAAAGGTGACGCAGAGCAGACTTGCTGCTAGCAATCAGGCATTCCATCCAAGTTCTTGTTGGGAATCTTCCAATGAAAGGTCCATATGAAAACACACTTACAGTGCTTTAGCACACTTGAGTGCGTGACTCCAAACTTGACTCTAGGCAATAAAGATGTGAAATGTCTTAGGGGTCTTGCCACAATCCACAGTTTATATGCACCACTGCCAGCTTGGTGGATTCATTACATGAGGTTTCTTCAGCTTATTTTGTCTGCAAGTCCTTTTAACAGCAAGTTCCAAAATACAGTAAGATTTTTAGCCTTTAAAATTTGTAAAGTCACGTACATGTACTTCCAAGATTTTTCGGCCAGATATCAGTGCTTGAATGAATTATATAACTATTTAATAGAAATAATAAAACATTGATACAAATATAAAGACATAATCAGTATAAAAGGCTTATATTTATAAAAATACTTTTAGGTAACAGTTTTCCCCTGAGGGTTGACCACGCATGTTGCATCCATAAATATTGCTCGGCTCTGTAGCTTGCTTTCCAAAGTTCAGAGTTCATCTTTAAAAGACAGTGGTGGTGGCTCTGGTCGTGCGACCCGGCCGCAGTGGCTGCCACAGGCTGGCACCTGGGCTCGGCAGAATGAGGAAGAGAGAACAGCGTCAGTGGGGCCTCCGAAAAATCTGGAGAAGATTTTTTTTCTTCCAAATATGGAAGATACAAAGATCAAGGATGACAGGCTAGTGATTGGGTCACGAGACCGGTGTGGCAGCTCACTGGTTTTTCTGGACCAAGTCCCAACTGTCTTCATTCTCTTTCCGGTTCTTCTCAGCTTCGATAATTTCTTTGTACCTTCGGCGAAAGAATCCCATCTGAAAAGCAGAAAGAGGACAGGCTGGGTTAGAAATGCGGGCAAATCTGCCACTCGTATTCCAAAATAGCCCAGCTGTGAGTACGGCTCCTGGGGGCTGCAAGGCACAAAACGTGTGCACTTCCTGCGGGCTAGCTTAATGGTAAGTTGTTTGTTCCTTGTAAAATGCTTCCAGGTTTAGTGTTTCCCAAACTGCGTGCCAGGGAACACTAGTTAATGAGAGCTGTTCAAAGGTGCTTGGGAGTGAAAAAAGGTTTCACGACCAAATAAGTGTGGGAAATGCTGCATTCTTTCGTTCTTTCTTTCAGAGATTTGTAATGTATAGCAGAACAGTAAAGGATCTACTAAATTCCGGTGGGGAGGAAACCCAGGGACCTGACATTTCCCACGCTTACTTGGCTTTTGATAAAACGATTACCACCCTGACAGATATTAGCCATCTATGGAATAATTTGATAAATACTGTTGTCACATGGTAAGCTTTTTTAAGCATCTGCAGGTCCACGCTCTACCTTGCTGTCATCTAGACCTCTCTCTCAAACCTTGGAATCCACGCTGGGTGCACCACAGTGAGCAGCGTGTACTCATCAGGAACTGGGGTTTCAGCCTCATCCAGGATGGCAGTTTCCTCTGTCCTAGTTCTGAAAAGACTCTCCCTCTGATATTGCATTCAGTTTTATGACTTCTCATATATGCTAAGATGATGTCCTAGTTTTTCCTCCACAGTCGTCATAGGCACTACCACTGAACACTGAAGCAACTTTTTGTAGCCCAAAGCTTACCTTTTCTCCCCGGATCAGGGCAAGTTGGCATCTCTCATCCTTTGCTCACCAGCATTAGCAGCCTCTGTTTCTGAGGCCAGACATCCCTCCCTGCAGCTGCCCTTAAGCATGATGATTGCAGTGGGTGTAGGAACACCCCAGCCCCCTCTCTCCTTGGAGGAGACAACCCCGAGGTGCATGTTCTACCCGAACCTCCCAGTGGAACTTGCCCGCAGAGGTAACCAGATTGACAACACACCCTTTATTGGCTTCCTTCCCTTCCCTGTCTTACTTCCCTGCCCTCCAACATCGTTTCCTGAGATCATCTCTTCAATAGACTACTTGCACTTAAATCTTAGTTTCAATCCCCTTGAATATGGGAATTCAAACATAGACACACACTGGATCTGCTGCTGGCAAGCCCGCTGCACTGCAGGTGCGTGGAACCGCATTGTCATTAGCTTGTAATTCCCAGAGTCATATTTGAAAACACTTATGATTAGCAATCTCTGCAGTCGGTTGCCAACAGTGAGAGCACATATAAGGCATGCCTATGTTGTCTGTGTATTTGTCCTCAGACTTCTTCACTCTGAGCCAAGTATCCAGGGAGGCACCACAGTCATCCCGATGGCCATTGAGCTCCCCCACAGAGGGGAAAGCAGATGGAGGTCAGGAATCGTCTTGCTGCACCATCTTCCTACCCACTTCCTGCCCAGTATGGGCCACTGGCCTAGCCAAAGGTGAGAACTGTCAAGAGAGCTCCCAGGTAACTCCACCCACATTGCCAAGGACACCCTAAGCATTCACTTTGAGTGGAGACATAAGGTGGTCCAGTTTGAACAACTGGGAAGGAACAGAAGTTTTCTTAGAACAACTGGCAAGAGTCTTGTGTTCTGAGCTTCAATGCTCAAGGCCGGTTTTGTAAGCAGACATTGAGTTCCTGGCGTTTTCAGCCTTGGAGATTTCTTCCCAGCATAGGGCCACATTCGTCAGAACCCCATCTTCTGACACCCCCACACATATAGCTCTCTCTCCTCAAACTTCTATCACTTCTCCCCTCTGTAAGGGACGTGGAAAGGGAGCTTGGCCTGAATGTTCTGGATAGTTATGAAGAATCACTGTTGTCACCCCCACAGCAGGCCAGAAAATCAGATCAAGACTTAATGGAAATGTCTAACAAGCTACTGCTTGAAATATCATTCTTTAGAGATAATAATGTGGCTGGTCACGTGCCTCTCCTGCATTGAGGAGAACATAATCATGAAAGTATGGCTGGACATGACAGGGAATATGATTCTTCCTTAGCAGCTTTGGCTGCTGATGGTATAATGTTCCAAAAATCCCAGGCTACCCAGTTTCAATTCCAGAGATGTAACATATCCCTACTGTGCACCAATCAAGTAGAATTTTAACAGTCTGCTTCCTTAGGATCTCCTGCATTTGTCTTAGGACTCCTTGAGGCAGGATGTGTGCTTTTTATCCCCAGGAGTTCCTGTCTCACCTGGACTTGGTACCAGTGATAAATTGCAGAAATGCCACAAACCTTCCTGCCGTATCCATGTGGCTCTGTGGCTAGTCCCATCATGAAGTGGAGTCTATTTTCCCAGCCTTGAATCTCTGCTGAGACTTGTTTTGCTAACTGGATAATAGGGAGGTGATGCTGTCTGTTCCACACTTAGGTCCCAAGGGGCCCTGCACACGTCCAGTTACTTTTTCAGAACCCTGCCCTGCCTCCAGGCAAGCAGGCTAGTGTAGCCTCCTAGAAGATGAGAGACCACTGGCTGAGTCGCTCCCGGACCAGTGAACACCTAACTACTTGCAGGTGCATGTGTGAGTCTGGCTGAGACCAAACAACTGCCCAGTTGACCTCGGTCCCAATCACCAACCCACAGAATTGTGACCTACATAGATGCATGTTGTTTTTAAGCCACTAAACATAGGGGTGGTTTGTTATGCAGCATAAGTTGCCTGGTACAGAACTTGATTGTTTTTGCTGACTTCCTGCATGAATCAGAGGGGCAGTTGACAGGGTTCTAGACATAAAGGACATCTGTGTGCCTTGTCTTACTGAACTAGGCTTTTCATGTGATCAGTAAAGTGAAGGTACCATCATCTCTTGCAGACATCTGGGGTGAGCTCTTTTCTCTTAGTGGAGTGGGGTCAGCATTAGGTCTGAAAATCACCCTCCACCCTGACCCCCGGCTGGCAGTACCTGTAGAGCTGCTCTCAGAAACAGTCTTGCAAACTGTATGCCCCACCCCAGTGCTACAGGGTCTTAATTCCTGTTCCCAACACAAGCTGGGGGTGTAATCTCTTGGATGAGAAGTTGGAGCTGCCACTGATGTCTTTCTTTCATATTTGGAGCCCAAAGAACAATTCTTAAAATGTAATGCAGTTTCATGGGTAGGAGGTGGTGGGTACAGTAGTGCAGGCTGTGTACTTCATATAAGAGGGTAGGGGTGTGCCACTCACATCACAGATATCATGGATATATAAATTTATTACAACTATTTTCCAACAGATGGCAGTAGAGTGTCTTGTTCTAATAAAATCGGTAGATTTTCTGAATTTTCTGATAGGTAGAAGTAAAGGGTCTTGAGGAAAGGGTGCTGTTTTACTAGTCTGCACAAGGTGCCATATGGTCTAATGGTGACCCTGTCAAACTAATATTGTTTCTTTTTTTTTTTTTTTTTGAGACAGAGTCTCCCTCTGTTGCCTGGGCTAGAGTGCCATGACGTCAGCCTAGCTCACAGCAACCTCAAACTCCTGGGCTCAAGCGATCCTCTTGCCTCAGCCTCCCGGGTAGCTGGGACTACAGGCATGCACCGCCATGCCCGGCTAATTTTTTCTATATATTTTTAGTTGGCCAATTAATTTCTTTCTATTTTTAGTAGAGACAGGGTCTCACTCTTGCTCAGGCTGGTTTCAACTCCTGACCTTGAGCAATCCGCCCACCTCGGCCTCCCAGAGTGCTAGGATGACAGGCGTGAGCCACCGCGCCCGGCCTCATTGTCCTTAATATTTGATCGTTCCCTGTGTACTCAATCTTCCATTGCCACCCCCCTCCATGCACGGATCCCTCTTCACTCCAGCTTGGTTCTAATGCCCCATGCCAGGACCCCTAAACATGGGCACGCCCCACTCACCCCACTCAAGCTCTGATGGATTCCCCCTTACCCTGGGTAGGCTCCAACGGCTGTGCCAGGTGGCCCCTCCTTTCCCAGCTTGGTCTCTGACACTTCAGGATGAGCCACCCCCACGGGTGGACAGCCTCCTCTCTCCCTGCAGGTTCTGACTCCCTACCCTCTCACCCTGCTCAGGTTCTAATGCTCCACACCAGGCCACCCCTCCACCCTGATGCTTGTCTTGCTCTGTCCTACCCAATGGTTTCAGGACTGAAGAGAAGGGAGGGGGACAAAGATGAGGAAGAGGGAACATGCTCTACTCTTTATAGTCCCAAAGCATTTATTGTGTTTATATTAGTCTGCTAGGGCTGCGCTATTAGGCAGTGGGGCCTCTGGGAGGTGGTCATGAGTGGGATTAATGCCCTTATATAAAAAGGACCCCTGACAACTGCATTGCCCCTTCCACCACGTGAGGACACAGTAAATCTATGAGCCATACACCAAATCTACTGGCGCCTTGATCTTAGACTTCCCAGCCTCCAGAACTGTAAGAAGTAAACGTCTGTTGTTTATAAGCCACTGAGTCTGTGGTGTTTTGTTACAGCAGCTCAAACAGACTAAGGCTGCAACATACGAATTTGGGGCGACGCCGCAGTTGGGTCCATAATAGCTTTCTACCAGACTTTCCACGTTGCTTGTTTATTACGTTTACTATTAATCTTATCCCTGTGCCAAGCCCTGCACGTCAGCTTCTCACAGCAGGGATCTCGCCGCTGGGTGGTCCCCGTGGCATCCCAAGTGCCTGGAGGGGCAGCTGGAGGGCTCGGTCATCTGTGCGGTGGGAGCTGTGTGGGAAGGAGCTCCGTGGGAGCCTCACTCCCGCTCTCCCTCAGGCAGGGAAAGTCAGAACCACTGGGCCCAGGTACAAACGGTTTATTTTTCTATAAAGAGCAAAGTACAAAGAGGTGGGGAGGGCAGCGGGCCCCTCGGAGCAGCAGTGGGCAGGCTTCGGGCGCTGGCTGCTGCCCCGGGAGGAGACTGGGGCCTCCGACATGTGGTGGAGAGGAGTCAGGAGGCAAGGCGGACGCCCACGACTGCTGCTGGGAGTCACACAAAGCCGGGCTTCATGGACGAGCGGCGACAGTTTGGGCAACTACGGGTCCCGTTGTTCTGCAGGCACCTTGGGAGGCAAAGGGCTCTGTCCACTCCCTTGAGGCCTGTTCTTCCATCTGGACCCCGGGTCCTCTCTCTCTTCCTCCCCTGCCCCGTGTAGGGGCTGGGAAGTCTCCCTCGCCACTGTCCAGCAGTGGTGCAAGGGAAGGGTCTCCCGTTAGTCCCCCCAGGCTGCTGCTGTACCCAGCTTGCCCCTTGGCCACTGTACCCCAGGGACCTCCAGGGCAGTCGAGATGGAGCCCAGCCTCTGCCACGGCCCTGGGGCGGATCTGGCCCTGGGGGTTGGATCCCATGACCGTTGAGGGGCCTGTCTGACTTCTCTTTGGGGACTATGGTAATGAGAATGGCCACCTCTAGGTGGGCTGTTGGGAGGATTCAACGAGTCAATTTACAGGAAACTCTCATAACACACCAGGCACAGAAAGCACGAGGTAGGGCTTTGCTATGAGTATTACTGCTGTGACTAGCCAGCTGGGCCCTACAGTGCCCCGGAGAGACCTTGCCCACCCCTGCCCACCCTGCCGGGAGCCACACCTGAGGTGGAAGATGTGGGAGCAGGGCAGGGCCTGCAGCCGGCTGTTCCTCTCGCCTATGGACTCGCCGCACAGGCCACAGTAGAGCTCTGTCTCCTCCACGCACTCGTGGAACCGCACGACGTGCGCCCGCAGCTCCCGCTGCAGCCCCTTGCTGCGGTAGATGCCCTCGCTCAGACAGTGCAGCTTGAGCTGGCTCAGCTGGGGGGGACGGGGCGGAGGCAGCGGTGGGAGAAGAGGCCAAAGTCAGTGCGGGCAGGGTTCTGTCCCAGCCACTTCTCTGTCTTGTTAATGGCCTAGCAAAAATGTCCTGCCCTCTCTGGGCCTCAGTTTCCCTTCATACAGAATGAGGGAGTGGGTGAGATCAGAGGTCTTCAACCCCAGAACCACCTGGGACCCCATGTTTTTGAAGAATTTTATTGTCCAAACCTGCTGCATTGACTCCGTAATAATTCCTTTCCTCCCCTGTTTTTGTTTTTGTTTTTTTTGTTTTTTTGAGACAGAGTCTCACTCTGTCGCCCTGGCCAGAGTGCAGTGGTGTCATCGCAGCTCACTGCAATCTCAAACTCTGGGCTCAAGCGATCCTCCTGCCTCAGCATCCTGAGTAGCTGGGACTGTAGGAGGGCACCATAACACCTGGCTAATTTTTCTATTTTAGTAGAGACGGGGTCTCGCTCTTGCTCAGGCTAGTCTCAAACTCCTGAGCTCAAGCAATCCTCCCGCCTTGGCCTCCCAGAGTGCTAGGGTTACAGGCGTGAACCACTGTGCCTGGCCACCTTTCCTATTTTGATCAAGTAAGTACACACACAATAGCTCGTCAGTATTTCTGATCAGCCTGAAACCTGGGCAAACCTGAGTGGCTGTAATCCAGCCAAATGCAAACATACTTGCATTTTGGTTACTCTGCATCTGATCCCAGAGAACTGCACATCTTCTAGAAGACACTGAGAAATGGCTAAGACTGTTTTCAACATTTTAAGGCTGGGATACACTTATTAAATTTGGAGAGGCCACATACACTATGGAAGGAACATAGACTTTGGAGTTAACACAGATCAGTTAGTAGGTGTGGGACCTTGAGCGCCTCTCTGAGCCTCACTTTTCTCATCTGTAAAATGGGGCTCCCTGTACCCACCTTGCAGGAAGACAGCGAGGGCTCGAACCGATACCTGTAAGGGGCCCGTGTGTGCCCAGCTCTCAGGGCCTGAGGTCACTGCAGGGAGTTCTAATGAACTCAAGAAGCCCCTGAGGAATTCTGCTCTCCTCTGAGCTATGTAATTCCCACCCTGCTCTCAGAAGTGCTCTCTGGGTGGACTGGGGACGCTGCAGCTCCCAGAGGATCAGAAAGGGCTCAGGGAGTGAGCAGGCTCTGGGGGCGGGGAGGTTCCCTCAACCTCAGGCCCCCCCTTGAGCTCCTGACCCTAGACCCAGGAGACAGAAGCAGGTCTGACCTTGTTCCCCACCTCCTCGGCCAGGTCCTGGGCTCTCTCGATGGCGTCCAGAGCCTGGAAGGTGAGCACAGGCCAGGTCTTTGGGCAGAGCTGTCTGACAGAGGCCTTGGCTCATAGGAAAGGATGGGGTAGGGAGGCTGGGCCTGGGGAGGGGACATGGGCCAGGGCAGCTGCCCTGCGTGTGAAGGTGGCAGGAAGAGATAAGAGCTGTGTGGGCAGGTGACCTCCTGTCTCAGTTTACTCAGTGTTCTGGGTTCAAACCCCAACTCAGGCCTTTTACTCGCTGTGGGTCTCTGGACAAGTCATGGGCCTTCTCTGAGCCTGGAAAATGGCCAGGAAACGTCCTGGCCTCATGGGACCAGGGTGAAGCCAAAGTCAGACAAAGTGGCTAGGAGAGCCCTGCCCAGCACCAGACCCACAGACTGTTGGCGACTGACTGGCCCCACGTGGGAGCACGGGGAGAGCCGGAGCTGCAGGAAAGGGCTCGACCTCACCTTGTCCAGCGCCTTCCTGGCCACCCAGCATTTGGCCACACCCAGCAGCACCTGCACCTGCCCCAGGCGGTTTCCAATCTCGGTCATGATGCTCATGGCAGAGTCGTACCTGGGGAAGGCTGTCTGCAGAGCCAGGAGGGGGACAGAATCAGTCTGGGCCAGGTCTGTGACCCGCCCTGCCCATATATCCCAGTGACCTCACCTCCAGGTCCCCACGGCTCCGGTGGATGTCAGCAAAGCAGAGCAGGCAGAGCGCCTGCAGCGGCCGGTCCCCATGCTGCAGTGCAATCTTCATGGACTCCTGCAAGGGAGGCCAGTCACTCTGCCTGCCCATCTGTCCCCACCACTGCGGCACCCTCCACCCAGCAGGCCCCTCTGAAGGGACAGCCCAGGGAAACCCACGTTCTCAGAGCCTAATACACCCATCACGGGGCTGAGGCTTCACGCACCAAATCACTGTGGTCACAGCACCTGGCAAAGTGGCTACTATCGTAGAAATGAGGCTCAGAAACAAGTGACTTGAATGAGGTCACCCAGGAAGTGGCAAAGCTGGGAGATGAACCCAGATCAGTGGAACTCCAGAGACTGGCTCTCTGCCTTCTCCATCTTCACAGGGCCCCACAGCGTGTGCTGGGGACAGAGGGAGGCCCCGTTCCCTGAGGATGGACTGGAAGGGAGTGGGGTTTGGGATGCGGCTGGGGGAGCAAATGTATCCTTCAGGGGCTCAGCTGTAGAGAGGCTGGGCCAGGGGTGAGCCTTGGGGGCCTCAGGAGGCTGATTTGGAAGAAGGTGTCCCTCTGTCCTGGGCCCCAGATGCTGGCCCACCCCCTCCGCCCGCACCCTCCCCTGCTTCCCTACCTCGCAACACTCCATGGCACTGCCCAGGTGGCCCAGCAGGCGATAGGCCACGGCCATGTGGTATTGGCTCATGGCCCGGTACTTGAGGCTCCAGCCCTTGCCATAGTCGTTGACGAGCTCTGCGGCCTTGCAGGGGAAAAACAGGGCTTTCTCGTAGTCCTGCAGGGGACACGGGATGGGAGGGGGCACACTTAGTGACAGGAGCTGCCCCAAGTCGGGGCTTCTCCGGCAGCAGGGATCCCAGTGTCTGTTCATTCATTCTGGTGTCCAGGGAAAGAGGGAGCCAGGCAGAGCTAAGGCGGCTCCATGAGCGCAGGGATTTTCACCTGGTTTGCCGATGCATCCCAAGAGCCCAGCACGGTTCCTGGCGCTTGACAGATGCACAATAAATATTCAGTGAATGAATGAATGAAGAGGCAAAAAACTACAGTTGGCTTCTCTTCTCACCTAGTCCCAAATGAGCCCCTCGGCTTCAGAGACCCACGGTGGGGTACCAGATGCCCACACCAGAGCCAGCCTCCTGGCACCCGCAGCAGCTGCTCGCCGAGGGCTCAATGACAGACTGCCAGCACAGGGAGGCAGTGACATCATTCGCTCGTACTTTCTCCTCAGACCTCCACGCTTTTCCTACCTGGCCATGGTTGGCTGATGACCTTGTGTCATCCTCCATCAGGGAAACAGGAAAACCAGAGAAGAGCTCCCTCCTCCGTCCTCCTCTAGCCTCCTCCACCAGATCCCACCTCGCCAACTCTGCCCCTACTCTCTCGGCCTCCCTTCCTCCCACTGTGGAGGAGGGTGCCCTGTTGCTGTCAAACGCCAGCCCCCCACTTGCCAGCTCACCCCCAACTCCTGGTCCCTGTATCGAGTTCTCTCTTTCTACAGGGTCATTTCCATTCCTGTACAGATATGTTCTGGCATTTCTCATCTCATTTAAAATATAGAACCCAGCCGGGTGCAGTAGCTCATGCCTGTAATCCCAGCACTTTGGGAGGCTGAGGCAGGAGGATCACTTGAGGCCAGGAGTTCAAGACCAGCCTGGGCAACCTTTTGTGAGACCTTTTGTGAGACCAACCTTTTGTGAGACCCTGTCTGTACAAAAACTTAAAAAATTAGCTGGGCATGGTGGTGCGTGCCTATAGTCCCAGCTACTTGGGAGGCTGAGGCAAGAGAATCACTTGAGCCCAGGAACTATGACAACACCAATACTCACTCTAGCCTGGGCAACATAGCTTAACTGTGTTTTTAAAAAATAAAATTTAAAAAATTAAAAAAAAATGAAAACAAAAATAAAAACCAAACAACCTTCTTTTGACTTCATTCCCCCCCAGCTACAGCCCCATTTCTCTACTCTTTTTCATAGTAAACCTATTTGACCTTTCACTTAATATTCAACAAGAAGCTCTGAGTTAATATGATCAAAAGAGCTCTCGGCCGGGCGTAGTGGCTCACGCCTCTAATCCTAGCACTCTGGGAGGCCAAGGCAGGCGGATTGTTTGAGCTTTGGAGTTCAAGACCAGCTTGAGCAAGTGCGAGACCCCGTCTCTATTAAACAAATAGAAAGAAATTATCTGGACAACTAAAAATATATAGAAAAAATTAGCTGGGCATGGTGGCTCGTGCCTGTAGTCCCAGCTACTTGGGAGGCTGAGGCAGAAGGATTGCCTGAGCCTAGGACTTTGAGGTTGCTGTGAGCTAGGCTGACGCCATGGCACTCTAGGCTGGGCAACAGAGTGAGACGCTTTCTCAAGGAAAAAAAAAAAAAAAAAGAACTCTCAAGCCAGGTGTGGTGGCTCACGCCTGTAATCTCAGCACTTTGGGAGGCCAAGGTAGGAGGATCTCTTGAGGCCAGGAGTTTGAGACAAGCCTGGGCTACATAACGAAAAACATAACATCTCTATAAAAAAAAATTAGCCAGGTGTGGCAGCATGCACCTGTAGTCTCAGCTACTCAGGAGGCTGAGCCAGGAGGATTGCTTGAGTCTGGGATTTGGAGGTTGCAGTGAGCTATAATCATACTACAGGCACTCTAGCCTGGACAACAGAGTGAGATCCTGTCTCAAAAAAACAAAACAAAACAAAACATAAAACAAAAAACAAAGTACCTCTCAATAATTCCAATAAAAACCTCTTTCTAATAATATTTACTATGTACTTTTAAATTTAAGACCATGTAAATGTTTTACACATTCAAGATATTAAGTCTAATTTAAAAAATAATACCTAAAAATAGAAAATGAAAATGCCCCTAACTGTTTATCATGTTATAATATAACCACACAGCAAAAAATATTTTAAATGACCTTAGAATAAAAGTACTTAGATAGTTCCTCCATAGGGGGATATATTATAAAGGCAAATGAATGGCAAAGGAAGCTTAAACTTCATTCTGTTGTCTTTAAGAACTGAAAATTGTTAGCTAATAAATGACGAATAATAGAACTTAGAAATGATCATTTCATTAGAGTTCAAATGAAATAATTGATTCGGGCAATAAATATCAATGGATGGTAAAGCCATTACGGAAAATGTCGTAAAACTGAATATTCATTCATAAGATGCCAAAATGTCATCCCACAGGTTAATCTACTGGTCATGGGAGGGAAAGATGCAAACCCAAAAATAGAGGGATCAGCTTGCCAGTCCCTGAACCATGCTGATATGCTGTAACACGAAGTATGTGGCGTCATCTGCACAGTATTCAGACCAAAGATGTGTGACCTAAATCTTACCAAGTCATTGTCCAACTCCCAGGTCTTAGGAAGGGAAGGAGACAAAGGAGCACGTTACATGACTCCTTGAGGAAGCAATGAGAAAAGGAGATGGAATATTCTACAAGGCAATTAATCTGGTTTCTTCAATAAAATATAAAAAATAGGGGGGCTGGGAGGACTTTTCTATTGAAAGAGACTCGTAAGACATAACAACCACTGCAATGTGCGGCTCTTGTTTGTGTTTAAGGGTTAAACTGAGGGTAAAGGCATATTTTTAGGATAAGTAGAGAAATTTAAATATGGACTGGGTATTAGATGCTATTCAGAGATTACTGTTAATTTTGGTCTATGCAGCAACAGTATTGCGATTATGTAAGAAAGTGTCTTTATATAAGAAAACTCCCTTTTTTAAAATTTTAGAGATGCATACTGAACTCCTTCAGGGTAAAATACCATGATAATTTTCTTTTGTAATAGTTCAGGCAAATATATAAATCAAACATGGCAAAAATATTAATAATTGTGATATCTAAGTGGTGAGTATATGGGGATTCATTAAAATGTTCTCTCTGCTTTCTTATAAGTTTAATTTTCTTCATCATGAAAAAGATTTTAACAGACTTTCATGCCTCCCCAGTCCTATCTCATTGCATGAATGGCTCCCCTCACCTCTAGTTCCTGAAAACGAAATCCTGGCTGTCGTCCTATGCTGCTCATTCCCTCCCATCCTGGCTCTGATCCATCAGCATTTACACGCTCATTTACTGGAAGATTTATTAAGCATCTACTATGTGCCAGGCATTGAAATCCTCCATGGGCCAAGCACAGCCCAGATGCCTAAGGGAAAGGGGAACAAAAGCACTCGTGACCAGAGCCTGCAGTCCCTCACCCTGTCAGCAACTTCACAGTCTGCCTCGCTCCCCCGTCTATTCCCTCGCACACCTGAGACAGGTCTGAGGGCCATGCTGGCCTGTGTCCGTCCTGGAACATTCTAGATATGTCCCCCAGCGTGGAGCTTTGCTTTAGGTTCCCTCTTTCGTTGCCTAGAATCCTCTTTCGCCAGATTTTTGCATGGCTCACCCTCCCATCTCTTCCAGGTCATCAAACATCACCTTTCCGACCATCCTGTTTGAAACTGTGACGCATTCGCCCCCAGCACTGCCCACCCAGCCCTGCTTCACTTTTTTTTTTTTTTTTTTTTGAGACAGAGTCTCTCACTCTGTTGCCCGGGCTAGAGTGCCATGGCATCAGCCTAGCTCACAGCAACCTCATACTCCTGGGCTCAAGCAATCCTCCTGCCTCAGCCTCCTGAGTAGCTGGGACTACAAGCATGTGCCACCATGCCTGGCTAATTTTTTTGTATGTTTTTTTAGTTGGCCAATTAATTTCTTTCTATTTCTAGTAGAGACGGGGTCTCACTCTTGCTCAGGCTGGTTTTGAACTCCTGACCTTGAGTGATCCACCCGCCTCGGCCTCCCAGAGTGCTAGGATTACAGGCGTGAGCCACCGCGCCTAGCCCTGCTTCGCTTTCTTCTAAGCACTTTCTGACATGCTAAGTAACTGACTGTGGCAGCATTGCCTGTCCCCCAACTAGAATGCAAGCTGCGGAGGGCAGGGCTTCGCTGTTCTCCCTGCTGCACCCTCGGCCAATGGTGCCTGGATAAAACAGATGCTCAGTAAGTATTTGATGAATGAATCCTTACAACCTTGCTGTAAGGTGAGTCTTATTCTCCCTCATTTTATAGACAGACCTCCCAAGGTTCAGAGAGGAGAGGTGACTTGCCCAAGATCACACAGCAAACACCTGGCAGTGCAGGCCTGTGGCCTGTCCTCACACAGAAGCCTCCCGCCCCCCTAGGAAGTCAGGCAGATCAAGGTTTGCATCTGCTCCCTGGCCCAGTTGTTACCTTCCCCTTCCTGACTTCTCAGTTCCTTGTTGCCACCTAAAAGGAGGGCTGGACAAGGTAGTGCTCATGCGAGGCTCTCAGGGAGCCCTAAAGCTCTCCACTGACCTCCCCCTGGGGCCCAGGCCCACCTTGACCTGGGCGTAGAAGCTGCCCAGGCTGCAGCAGACACGGCACTCGAGCATGGCGTCGTCGTTGTTGTGGGCATAGCGCAGGGCCTTCTCGAAGCTCTCCAGGGCCTTCTGGAAGACGCTGAGGCCCAGGAAGGCATTGCCCATGCTCAGGCTAACCTGGCCTCCAAGCTGGGCACCTGCCCTGGTGCCAGGCAGGCCGAGACAGGTCTTGCAGTAGGAGATGGTCTTGTGGAACTCGCACAGCTTCTCGTTGCTGCGCGCCAGGTTCAGGTAGCTCTCCAGGAGGAAATCAGCATCCTCCAGCTCCCGTGCTGTGTCGATCTGCACCACGGCAAACTGCCCACCAGGCAGTGGGCAGGTGACTCTCAGCCTGGACTCTGAGCCTTGGGCCCCAGCTCCCAGCCCACAGGCTCAGACACAGCCTCAGACCCAGAGGCTCCATACCCACCCCCCAGTCTCACACCCAAAGAATAGACCCCAAAGCCTCAGACCCAGCCTTCCACCCTGGTCTCAAACGCATTCTCTGCACCCCAGCCAGAGGCCAGAGGCTTCAGCCTGGAGCCTCAGCCCCCCACGCTCAGACTCACAACCTTCACCCTTCCACCCCAAGCCTCAAACTTGGAGCCCACAGCCTCCAGGTTCAGACACAGAGCCCCATGCAGGAAGGCTGAAACCCAGACTCCAAGACCTGGGCTTGAGATCCCTGAACTCTGGACCCTGAAAACCTGAGTCTCAGAGTCTCAGACACTGAAGTTCAAGGCCACAGGCCTGAATCTGAAGCCAAGGCCCAGCACCTAAGACCCAGGGCCTTAGATGCAGATTCAGAGCTGCAGGTCCTGGCCACCAGCCTGCGGGACTCAGGGGAGACTGCGGAGGCTGGGAGGGGCTGGGGGCGCCTGGAGGAGTCCAGCCCCAGCCTGACCCTTGCTCGGCTCACCACCTGGGCTGGGTACCCCACCTTCAGCATCTCCTTGTAGCGACCCATCTCCGAGTGGGCTGTGACCAGGCAGCCCAGCACGCGGAAGCGCCCCACAAGGTCCGAGCTCTTCTCCAGCACCTTCGTCCACACCTGCAGTGCCTTCTCTGTCTGGTTAGACTGGTACAGCTGGAGCCCCTTCTCAATCTGCTGCTTCGTCTGGTCCTGCCCCATCCTCCCCAAGCCCTGCGCCCCACTCCGGGAGACCTCTAGGTGCTCATGGCGCGGGATCCCCCACGCCGGCTGCCCGTGGAGACCCAGGAGTGAAAGTGTCGGGTGGGAGCTGGAGCGGGGCCTGGGTGGAGAGCGGGCGCCACCCTGGGAACAAAGCTGGTGCGGCCTCTGTGCACAGCTGTCCCTGCCAGTTGGGGCCACGTGGCTCCCGAGGAATGTTAGCAGCAAGGTCACGCGGGCTTCTGCCGCACCCTCCCATGCTGGGAGGGGGCTCCCCCAGGGACACAGGCATCCTGTCACCTGGGCACCTCTTGGGCGTCCCTTCGGCACCTTCGACACTTGCCCTGACTGTCCTGGCAGGCCAGGGCCCCCTTCCCCCAGGCAGCCTTGCTGAGGAGCCGCCTCCAGTCGGTGGCCAGACCTCGGGCAAGCAGGGATGAGGCCGGACGCAGAGGCATCAGGGAGGCTGGGGCAAGCGCCCTGCGCTACTTCTCCGGCAGCAAAGCACCCCCAGCCCAGCCCTCCCCTGGCTTTGTCACTGGGATTCTCCCAGTACCCTGGGGCACTGTGGTCACTTACCCCTGCACAGGCCCACACCGTTCCCAGCAACTCCTCCTACAGAGGCTGGGGAAGGTTCTCCAGCTCCTAGCCTGGCTTCCTTCTAACCCACAGTGTGACCCCAGCCAAGTCATTTACCTCTCTGGGCCTCAGTTTCCTCATCTGCAAAATGAGGATAACAATAGGATGATAAACCTTAACTCGCAGGGCTCTCAAGAGGCTCGCACGTGGCACAGTGGCGTGGTTAAGGGCGTGGGCCCCGGAGCCAGGCTGGCAGCGCTGGAATCCTGGCTCTGCCATCTATGCATGTGGGCAGTGTGATGCCGGGCAAGTCACCTGGCCCTGAGGAATGAAGAGTAATGGTGCTGGGCTCACTGGGTTGCTGTGAGAACTAAATGACTTTCTAGTTGAGTGGGACAGTGCCCAGCACACAGAGACACTGTGCATGTCGATAAGCAAGGTTATCCTGCTCCTGGTAAACTGGCCACCGGGGCGGAGCTTGGCCCTTGAAGATTTAAAGTGTCCCAATTCCAATCCCAACCCCAGATTGAAAGGGTCCCTAATAATGAGCTTTAATGTTGTTGAGAAGGGCAAGGTCTTACGCAGTCTTGGGGCTCTCGGGGATGAAGGGAGACCCCAGGTGATGGGCCCCTGCCAACCCCACCAGCCTCTCCCACCTCACTCCCTCCTCTCTCTGCCCCAGGGCCAAGTTTGTCTTTTCAGAGCGGATAATTCACTGGTTCTTAGTATATTCACAAAGCTGCGTGTTAATGGCACTAATTCCAGAACATTTTCATCTCCCCCAAAAGAAGTCCCATACCCATTAACAGTTACTCTCCCTTCCCTGTGTTATGGCTAAATCTTGCCCTCCCAATTCATATGTTGACATTTTAGCCCCTAGTACCTCAGAATGTGGCTGTATTTGGAGACAGGGGCTTTAAGAGCTAATCAATGTAAAATGAGGTCACACGGATGGGCCCTACTCCAGTATGACTGGCGTCCTAGTAAGAAGAGATTAGGACTCAGACACATGGAGGAAGATCATGTGGAGACAAAGGGAGGAAATGGCCACCTACCAGCCATGGAGCGAGGCCTCAGAATGAAACCAACTCCGCCAACACCTTGATCTTGGACTCCTAGCCTCCAGAACTGTGAGAAAAAGAAACTTCTGTGTAACCCACCCAGTGTCTATGGATTTGTCTATTCTGGACACTTCATAGAAATGGAATCACACAATACGTAGCCTTTTGTGACTGGCTTCTTTCACTTAGTATAATGTTTTCTTTTTTTTGAGTCTTATTCTGTCGCCCTGGGTAGAGTGCCGTGGCATCATGACATCTTACTGCGACCTCAAACTCCTGGGCTCAAGTGATCCTCCTGCCTCCCAAGTGACTGGGACTATACGCATGTGCCACCACGCCTGGCTAATTTTTCTTATTTCCAGTAGTGACACAGTCTCGCTCTTGCTCAGGCTGATCTCCAACTCCCGACCTCAAGTGATCCTCCCGCCTCGGCCACCCAATGTGTTAGGATCACAGGTGTGAGCCACCACACCGGGCCTAGCATGTTTTCAAGGTACCTCTATGTCTTAGCATGTATCAGTACTTCATTCCTTTTTATTAGTTATATTCTTTGCATGGATATATCACATTTTATCCATTCATTAGTTGATGGGCATTTGGGTTGGTTCACTTTTGTGCTATTATGAATAATGGATGCTATAAACATACACATACAAGTTTTTGTGTGGACACGGTTTCATCGCTCTTGGGTATACACTTAGGAGTGGAATTGCTGGGTCATATGGTGACTGCATGCTCAACTTTTTTTTTTTTTTTTTTTTTGAGACAGAGTCTCACTTTGTTGCCTGGGCTAGAGTGCCGTGGTATTAGCCTAGCTCACAGCAACCTCAAACTCCTGGGCTGAAGCAATCCTTCTGCCTCAGCCTCCCAAGTAGCTGGAACTACAGGCATGCGCCATCATGCCCGGCTAATTTTTCTATATATATTTAGTTGGCCAATTAATTTCTATTATTAGTAGAGACAGGGTCTCGCTCTTGTTCAGGCTGGTTTCAAACTCCTGACCTTGAGCGATCCGCCCTCCTCGGCCTCCCAGAGTGCTAGGATTACAGGCGTGAGCCACCGCGCCTGGCCTGAAGGCTCAACTTCTTGAGGAACTGTCATCCTCTCTGCCCCAGGGCCTTGCACCTCTTGGTTCCTTCACTTCTCCCCACCCCCGCTCTGCCTTGTAGGTCCTACTCAGGGTGAATCAGATTATGATCCTCTCATAGAATTCCTCTTCAAACGGACACGAAACTTACCTCTACTACTTTACACCCATCCGTGATGTTATTTGCTTAATGTCTTTTCCCCCGACTCAAATGTGCAGGCAGGACTTTGTCTCATTCACCACTGACTACACAAGCCTGGCACACAGTGGCCCCTTGATAAATATGTCAAATGAGTGAATGGGAAAGGGGAGGAAAGACAGTTTAACTTTGAGATTTTGAGCAACTGCTGTAGGCCCAGCAGCGTAGCTGGGAGTCGGGAGGTGAACAGCCAGCTCAGGGTTCCACGTCCCAGTGCCCATGCCACAGGCCCAGCCAGGGTAGGAGGGATGTCGGAGCAGGCCCTGGGACAGGTCACTAGATGAGGCCACCGGGATTCCCCACGGGGAAAGTGCTCTTTAGCCTGGACCAGGGGAAGCAGGGAAAGGGAGGAAGAGCTGGCTGGGGTCTTCCTCTCACCTCAGTGGGTCCTGGGTTGAAGATAGCCTGCAGGCGGAAGGAAGCCGGGCCTGCACGGAAGGCACTGAAGGGCCAGCGGAGTCCCGCCTTCAGCAGTCCAGACACGGTTGGCGTGGAGTCTTTCGCAGGAGGCAGCTGCATCTACGCCCCAAAGGAGTCTGAGGGCACAGCCTTCCCGTTACCCGGGAACTCAAATGACCTCAAAACTTGAAAGCTGAACAGGATCAAGTTTTCCTCTAGCCCAGATTCAGCTCTTTGATCCTCTTACTTCAGAGACAGAAATATGTTCATACTTGCTTGTTCTAAGTAGCAGAATACCTCACATTTCCTTCAAAAGTTTCTGAGTACGTTTTCCAGAATTCAGTTACTGCACAGGTAAGGTCGTGCTCCTTTAGGGCAAGGGCGATGGTTTACTTGTCTTTGTGCCACTAGCAACTAACTGCACAGCCCCGGGCAAAGTGAGAGACCAGAAGAATCGTAACTAACATTTTCTGAGTTAGACATTTTTTTCCAGTTTATAGGTAAGGAAACTGAGACATGGAGACATAAAGTGATCTTCCCAAGACCACACCTTTTTTTTTTTTTTTTTTTTTGAGACAGTTACGTTGCCTGGGCTGGAGTGTAGCGGTGTCATCATAGCTCACTGCACCTAAAATTCCTGGGCTCAAGAGATCCTCCTGCCTCAGTCTCCAGAGTAGGTGGGACTACAGGCGTGAGCCACCATGCCTGGCTAATTTTTAAATTTTTCTGTAGAAATGGGGTCTTGCTACATTGCTCAGGCTGGTCTTGAACTCCTGGCCTCAAGCGATCCTCCCACCTCAGCCTCCCAACCAAGACCACACTTCCACCTAGCGACAGCTGGGACCAGAACCCAAGCAGTGTTATGACTTCGGGAGCCCCATTCTTAACCATTATCCTGTCCCAGAGAGGAGGAGAGGACGAGAGAGATGCAGAGATGTATCAAGGACAGGGTAAACAGAGTCAAGACCTGCTCACCAATGCCCAGTGGACAAAGGCCCCTAGAAGTTGGAAGAGCTACAAAATGAAATTGTCTTTTCTGGGCCACTTAAGCTCACCGGGGGGTGGGATATTTGGGAGTTCCTTTGGGTTCTTACCAAGTGCCTGTTGTCAGGTACAAGCTATGCACCTCACATTTTAGCTCCCTGCATTATAATGGGAAGCAGAAAATTAAGTATGGACCTGAAGCAAGAGTCACAGTCTGGCATGAGAGGGCTGAATATTTCCGTGTTGGTTGGAAACGTGTTATCTGGGAGATTTCACATAAAAACCTACATTGCCTGCTTCTCTTTAAGACTGGAAGCTTATGAAAGCCCAGGCCTGCGACTCTGCCTATCAACCGGTCAAGAGGTCAGTGTCTGGCCCCAAGAGACCAAGAATGTCCCCAATTCCCATTTCCTGCCTTGACATAGAAGCCAAGTGTCACTTGTTATCTTAGACTGACCTCCTTGCACACGTCACATTTGCAGCCCCTGCTCCAGAGGCATGACAAGTGTAATTGGAGGGGGCAGTCTAGGCTGCTTCTGCAAGGATTAGCGGGATCCTTGGGAAGAGTCTCTCTCCCTCCCAACAATTTAGTTTTCTCAATTGTAAAATGAGGATATCACCTCTCTGGTAAGTTTTCTGTGAAAACTGAATGTGATAAAATAACTTGCTTTTCAACAAGACATTGAACTAATGCCCCTCTAATGGCTCTTACCACTTATAACAGTGAAAACACCAGAAATAATCTGTGTCTGATAGGAGGGTAGCTGATAAGCTGTGTCTGATAGGAGGGTAGCATGAAGTGTTACGGAACTTCTAAACAAAAAGTGGGCTGGCTCACGCCTGTAATCCCAGTACTTTGGGAGGCTGAGGTGGGAGAATTGCTTGAGGCCAGGAGTTTGAAACCAGTCCAGACAACACAGTGAGACCCCATCTCTGTAAAAAATTTAAAAATTAGCTGGGTGTGGTGGAATGCGCCTGTAGTCCAAGCTACTCTGGAGGCCAAGACAGGAGGATTGCTTGAGCTCAGGAGTCCAGCCTGGGCAACATATTAAGATCTCTCTCTTTAAAAGAAAAAAAGCAACTCTCCTACTTATTAGCCACAGAGAGAGAGAGAGAGAGAGAGAGAATATTATAGTTTCTCTGAACCTCAGTCTCTTACCTTCCTATGCTACCTGTTGCTGGGAGAATGAGTACAGTGTCTATAATTAATAAATGGTGGTTAGTGTTACAGCTCTTTTAGAATTTGTCTAGCAGGTTTTCCACTCCTCACCGGAAGACCCTTCACCCCCCCAAAAAAATGTTGGTTATTTTCTCAAAAGCAAAGCAACCATCTAGATCAGTCCTGACCACCGTCTGCAATGATGGAAATGTTCTATATCAAGCACCATCCAAGATGATAGTAGTCACACACAGCTTTTGAATACTTGAAACGTGGCTAGTAAAAGTGAGGCACTAGATTTTAAATTTTAACTAAATTACAAAAGCTACAGTGGCTAGGGGGTAACTGTATTGGACAATGCAGGCCTAAGAAGCCTGCCAGATTCAGATACTAAAGCAAGCTCCCAACCAGGAGCTAAGAGAGCTGGAAGGGACAGGGGGCTGCAGAAATCCGTCCAGACTGGGAGCAGGCAGCTCAGAAGGGCGAGGAAAGGCAGGGGCAGGTGGTACAAGGACAGTGCTGCCACTAGTTTTCAAGTAGGAGGAATAAAGGAGAAAATGCCTCAGGAGGTAGCCTAAGTGAAAGCCAGACCTAGACGGCCACATATCATATGACCGCATTCATACGAAACGTCCAGAACACGCAAAGCCACAGAGACATGAAGTAGATTAGTGGTTGCCAGGGGCTGGGAACATGGGTGAGGGAGGAGACGGGGAGTGACTGCTAATGAGTATGGGGTTTCTCTTTGGGGTGATGAAGATGTTCTAAAATTAGGTTGTGGTGATGGTTGCACAGCTCTGAAAACCGATGAATGGTATGCTTTAAGGGGCTGAATTGTATAGTATATAAATTATATCTCAATAAAGCTGTTTAAAAAAAACCCCAAACCTCAAGAGGCCTCAGTTTATTGGGACCCCCCAGAGAGGGGAGGAGGCTGCCCTTCCCAGGTGAGTGTACTCAATTTCCCACCTCCAGATCAACTGATTTTAAAAACACAGGAGCCTTCCGTATAGCTGGAGCCTTCATCAGTAGAGAAAGTCAATACATGCAAAAGAAATTAAACACCAGATGGTGGGGGCTGGAAAGGACTCCTAGGAGGGAAGGAAAATGCTTGAAAAAGGCACAAGGTGCAAGTAAAAGCCATCTCCATCCGATCTCTCCTGAAGGGAAATGTTATCAGACATTAGTTTGACATTCCCAGAGGTGAAACAACAACCTGGTTGCTAATTTTCTTCCTGGTGGCTTGTCCTCATCAGGGACTGAGCTGCTCAGATGAGCGCAGTACCCGAGAGTTAGGAAAGCTGTGTGCTGACCCAGAAAGTCAGTGCTGAGAGCCAGCTATGGAAAGATAAATCAGTTTTCAAAGGAAGAGAAAGAGATTAAGACATTGCTTTATGATTATAAACATACAAAAGCCTAAATTGTAAAAAAAAAAGGTTAAAAGTAGCACTTTTAGCAAATCCCTTTTTGGGGTCTTCTTTTTTTTCCTGGGCTGCTTGTTAAATTTGGGGGTCTTTAGAAAGACAGGGTCTTGCTGTCACCCAGGCATAGTGCAGTGGCATGACCATAGCTCACTGCAGCTTTGACCTCCTGGGCTCAAATGATAATCCTGCCTCAGCCTCCTGAATAGCTGGGACTACAGGCATGTGCTACCATGCCTGGCTTATTTTTTGTAGAATCTCACTATATTGATCAGTCTGGTCTCGAACTCCTGGGTTCAAGCAATCCTCCCTGCCTTGGCCTCCCAAAGGAGGCCGTGGGTCAATTTTAAAGTAAGGGAAGTAACAGCCTTTAAGTATGATTTTATTTTAGTTTTGAACCAGAGTCTTGCTCTGCTGCTGGGGCTAGAGTGCCGTGGCATCAGCCTAGCTCACAGCAACCTCAAACTCCTGGGCTCAAGCAATCCTCCTGCCTCAGCCTCACAAGCAGCTGGGACTACAGGTGCAGACCACACCTGGCTAATGTTTTTTCTATTTTTAGTAGAGACGGGGGTCTCGCTTTTGCTCAGGCTGGTCTTGAACTCCTGAACTCAAAGGATCCGCCCGTATCGGCTTCCCAGAGTGCTAGGATTACAGGCGTGAGCCACCGTGCCCGGCCTAGCTCCTTTA
>CAUYRT010054169.1:0-18811 GCA_963574885.1 Lepilemur ruficaudatus | reverse complement strand
ACCTCAAACTCCTGGGCTCAAGCAATCCTTCTGCCTCAGCCTCCCAAGTAGCTGGGACTACAGGCATGCGCCACCATGCCCAGCTAATTTTTTCTATATATTTTTAGTTGGCCAATTAATTTCTTTCTATTTTTAGTAGAGGCTGAGTCTCACTCTTGCTCAGGCTGGTCTCGAACTCCTGACCTTGAGCGATCCACCTGCCTCGGCCTCCCAGAGTGCTGGGATTACAGGCGTGAGCCACTGAGTGTTTTTCTAGTCTTTATAAAAAAAAAAAAAAAATAGTGGCTTCAGGTTATGAAGTGAGTTAGTGGCCTGCCCGCCTGCTCTGGGAGGGTTCGTCCTCTCCTCGCAGTCTCACGGTGGGCCAGTGTGGTAGGAGGTTGGCTTCCTGGCTCATGTGCCCCCTTCCCTGTGGCACCCCATTTCCTTCTGAGAATGAGCTGCTCCCCCGTGTTGTGAGTCTTGGTGGCAGGGCCCCTGCCTCTTACCAAGGCTGTCTAAGGGCCCTCGGGATGCATCTTGTCCCTAGTAGAGTCAGGGGCACCTCACGATACCCTCCTTGCCAGTCTTATCATCTTTCTTTCTTTATTGAACCTTTTAGTTTGAGATCATTATAGACTCGTGTAGTTGTGAGACTACAGGGAGATGCCTTGGGCCTGTACCCAGTTTCCCGCGATGACAGCATGTTGCAGCGCTATGGTAACACTGTCACCACCAGGACATTGACATAGAGACAGTCAAGACACACGACTTTTCCGTGCCACAAGGAGTCCTCATGTTGCCCATTTTTAGCTTCGGCTTTCTGACACCACCCCTCTCTTGCTATTGTAAAGATACAAAGTTCAAAACTTTATTATGTAGTAAAACTCTGTTAATCAGTTATTGACCCTTTAGACAGGAATTTAACTTAGAGCCAAGGATGTTCCCCAGGTGGCTGAAGTCTGTTTTATGCCTTGGCTTCTGGTTTTGGATTAACAGGAGTTCACTGTGAGAGGAGAGAGGCCTGCTGCTACCCCACTGTGCTGCTCTGAAGCGTCACGGTCCGGCGGGAAGGGTGCGCTCCTTCAAAGCGGTCTCTCGTGAGGCTGCCCAGGATGTGCTGGCATGCGGAGCGTGCCTAGGAGCTGCTGAGCGGTTCAGACGCTTTGGAGGAGCTTAGTGCCCATGAAAAGGTTTATGCGGTAGTCCGAAAAATGTCGGGGCGACCTCCCAGCAGCACATTTGGCTAAAGCTTTGACTAACTGAACAGTTGATCGACTAGATCTTTCCGCATGCTTTGCTTAGGGGAAGGGCCCTCCACTCTACTTTCTGCTTTGGCAGGGCAGTGGCTACCGAGGGATTGCCTCCTGATTCCTGAACCACCTGTAGGAGTTTTCACCTGGGATCGCTCTAGCCCCTTGCTGGTTTTTCATAGCATTTGAGCCCCAATTCTTATTGCCACCACCTTGAAGGTTTGCCCGAGCTGGATCTGCCGAAGGCTTTATTTTTCTGTTACACCCAGTTTCTCCCTGGACACCCCTCACACCTTATTAGTGCAAAAATTTGCATAAATTGCCTTTTCTTTTCTTTCTTCTTTCTTTCTTATTGTTGATGTTATTTATTTTTATTTCAGAATATTATGGGAATATGAACAATTTGGTTACATAGACTGCTTTTGTACCAGGCCCATGCCACAGATAGTGTGCATTGTACCCGTTAGGTGTGATTTTGCCCATCCATGAACTGCAATTTTAAAGACCTGCAATAGGCCGGGCGCGGTGGCTCACGTCTGTAATCCTAGCACTCTGGGAAGCTGACGGGGGAGGATTGCTCAAGGTCAGGAGTTCAAAACCAGCCTGAGCAAGAGCGAGACCCCATCTCTACTAAAAATAGAAAGAAATTAATTGGCTGACTAAAAATACATAGAAAAAATTAGCCAGGCCCAGCTACTCGGGAGGCTGAGGCAGGAGGATCACCTGAGCCCAGGAGTTTGAGGTTGCTGTTAGCTAGGCTGATGCCACAGCACTCTAGCCCAGGCAACAGAGTGAGACTCTGTCTCAAAAAATAAAGAAAAAAAAGACCCACAACAGTATGATGATTGTAGAATTGTACTGGCAAAATTTTAAAGCTAAAAAAGATCTTAAAAATAGGATTGAGCTGGTTATATTTTGGTAAGGAAACTGAGGCCCAGAAAGGGCCCCTGGTTTGCCCCTAAGGTGTGCTTGTATATCTGAGGGAAGCTGCAAATTTCCTCTTTCTTCAGTCAGTGGCGCCCAGCCTATGCAAGTTAATGGATGGTGTAGACCTACTGTCTGCCTCACCATGCATTCCCCAGCATGCAGTTAAAACAGTCTAAAAGGCTGCCCTCTTTACCGCCGTGAGAGTGTACTTACCAGTGGGATTGTAGGTTCTCATAGCAAAGACTTTTTATACAGATGCATAACTTGGATGCTCACAGACCCTGCACCACCAGCTCACAAGGAGCATCAGTGTTTCCTGCTGGGTGCAGGGTCCAGAGGCGTCCTGTAGAGGGGCAGGGCACACCACATCTGCCTGCCAGGACTCCAGGGGCCATGATGAGCTCCCAGCTGGGCCCTCCTCTGGGGCCTGAGACAGCCTCATCCTGTTCTGGAACCTCTAGCAGCCACACCAGTAGTGCTTTGCGCTCTGGTTGGGAGCCTTTTCCTTGCAACCAAAGCAGGGTACGTTAGTTTCCTAGGGCTGTCATAACAAAGTGCCACAAACCAGGCAGCTTAAAACAACAGAAATTTACTGTGTCATAGTAAAGACACACAGTAAAGATGTCTGGAAGTCTGAAGCTCCTTCTGGAGGCTCTAGAAGAGGAGCCTTCCCTGCCCGCTCCAGCTTCTTGTGGCTGCAGGCATTCCTTGACTTGTACGTGCATCACTTCTGTCTCTGCCTCCATCTTCACATAGTTCTCCCCTGTGTATCCGTGTCCACATTTCCCTCTTCTTATGTGGAGGCCAGCCACTGGGTTAGGGTCCACCCGGATCCAGGAAGGCCTCTTCTTAAGTAATTACATCTGCAGCGATCCTATTTCCTAATAAGGCCCCGTGCACAGGTTCTGGAGGTTAGGACTTCAGCATACCTTTTGGGAGACACAATTCAGACCATAAGAAAGGGTAAAAAAAATTTTGAGTTATAATCTGTATACAGAAAGGTGCTCAAATTGAAAGTGTACACATTGCTGAATTTTCACATAGCAAAACCACACTTGTAACCTCCACCTGGATGAAGGAATATAAGAGATAGTCTTAAAAACAAACCCCAAATCTCATGCTTTATAAGGAAAGCCTCTATTGGAAGGGATTTTCAGTCTGGTTTGGGCTTTTAGGGTTAAATCTGATACATTGTTGACACATTAGAAGAAGTACTCTGAGATGAAATGCTCAAGGATGGGAGTATTGTATTGCAAATCTTAATTGACAAGTTCACTTTAACCCTGTGGCTTCCTGAGAACTCGATTGTAAAGCATATTGCTATTAATACAAGTTGCATTTTGAGTGGGAATAATGAGATTTAAGTTAGAGATTCTACCAAAGGGTTCCTTTATCAAATAAATCTCAGATATGATCTGCTACCTCATGAGAGCAGAAATGCCACTCTAATTTGTCATTGCCAGTTTAGGAGAACCCTGGGCTCTCAGGCCATCCATGTTTACATCTTGGGTGCCTTGTCTATAAAGTGGAAGGGTTGTCTAGACGTCTTGGGTGCCTTGTCTACAAAGTGGAAGGGTAGTTTAGATGGCTTTCTTCCTTGGGTAGTGGGAGGGGACTGCAGTGCAGGCCAGTCCCAGGCTCTTGTCACATAGGTTGAGAGAGCTGAGCCCAGCTGAGCCTGGTGTGCTGAAGGCACCTGGATGGGGCTTATGGTTGCTGTCCCTTAAGTCTACATTTTCTCCCATTTTAAAGCCATGTTGCTCGCTGATTCCGGCTCTACTGTTCTTGTGGAAGTCACACGTACATAGTAACCATTAACAGCAACTTGCTGATGTTCATGATCCTTAGTTTGCTTCCCTGTAGAGTTGAGAAAGAACTACTTGACTGAGCTCTCATGCCGTGGTTGTTTTTAGGAGTGGGAATCAGGCCAGGTGCCGTGGCTCATGCCTGTAATCCCAGCACTTTGGGAGGCTGAGATGGGAGGATTGCTTGAGGTCAGCAGTTGGAGACTAACCTGGGCAACATACCGAAAGACCGTCTCTACAAAAAATAAAAATTAGCCAGGCGTGGTGGTGCGCACCTGTAGTCTTGCTACTCAAGAGGCGAGGCTTAAGCCCAGGAGCTTGAGGTTACAGTGAGCTATGATCACACCACTGCATTCTAGCCTGGGCTATAGAGCAAGACCTTCTTTAAAAAAAAAAAAAAAAAAAAGGGAATCAACGCTGGCAGGAAGTTTAGAACCTTTGCTGTAGCAGGTTCTACAGAAACCAAGCAGGAAATGAGTGAGACATGAAGTTTAAGCAACACAGGATGGCTTTTAGATTGGGATTATACTAAGCAAAGTTACGTCGTACTAAATTGATAAGAGTCAGAATGAATACAAGTACGGGAGTCAGACTTTATTGCAAAATCCTCCTCAGTGATTTTGATTCGGAGTAAATAGCACATGTAATTTTACCATGTTCCACGTCAAAACCTTGTCAAAGAATGCCATGAGTGATACTGGGGGAGATGTTCTGGGACATCTTTTTAATGGAGAACAAAAAAATTAACATTTCCCTTTCCCTTTTTAATTTGTTTGAAATTTTGTCATTTTAAAAATCATGTACATATAAACAGTCCACTTGCCTCCCACCCAGATGGCATACCATCTTACACTTGTGCCCTTGATGTCAAAATACAGCAGCAAGGACCTTTGACAGTTGTGTTTGGCGTTTCAGCTACGTTCAGAATCTGTCACTGTTCCCTGGACTTATTTTGTTTTTAGAATCCTTGGACAGAAATTTTTTAATTGCCTGTCATGGAAAATAGTTGATGTGCCACCCTCATTTTTTGAACACGATGATAAAAATCCCAAATATTCCCACGTCAATCCTAGCAGATAATGTATATTTTTTTGGCATCACATTTTGTCCCTAAAAGGACTGAATACGGGACAGGACAGTGGAATAAGTGAAATGAGGATGCTGCCAGTTTCATAAATGGCTTTTTTCTGTCATGGCCGTGGCCTGTGGGAACCGTCCTGCCCCAGCAAGAAGCCACCAGCCCATCCTAGGCTCACATGACCGTGGGGGGTGTCAGGTCACATCTTTGCTTTGCTCTGCAAACTCTTGCCCGTCGCAAACTAGGCACATACTTAACTCAGTGTTTATGGCTGATTGCAGGATAATTCATTTTTTAACTTGGGGAAAAAGTAGAGGTAGGTACCTAATCGAATTCTGCCCTACTGGTGGAAGTTTGCACTTTCCCCAGAGCATGGTTAAAAAGCTTCCTACGTTGCTGGGCTCAGCTGGGGCTGAGGTGCTACCATATCAGAAGAATTAAGTAATTTTAATGGAGTCATTTTTTTAAAAAAGACTTAACGTTTCCATTTTATCTTTCAAAACTATGAATGAACTTGGGAGAAAGAAACATATCCTTAAGAAATTAGATTTTGTATATGAGAGTTGGCTGCGGGAAAAGCCAGCCAAGGTTTTCTGGGTTTTGTCCGGTGCCGTCTTGATTTGAGAGGCGTACATCTGAAGTTCTTTGCTATTTGTTATGTGACAGAGGAAGCTCACACATTAGATAAGAGTTTGGCAGTTTTGGTTTGATCCTAACATGAATTCAGTGTGGAGAAATAATACCACTGATGAGAAGAGCAACATGTTTTGCATAATAAAAAAATGTGCCACCTTGCAGCGCAGTTGCATTTAAACTATTTAAATTTTGTAAATGTGCTGCCCTCACTCCCCTCCTTCGTATCTTTTTAAGTTCATTATGCCATTATATTTCTTTCTCAGTGAGAAGCGCAGGCATTAAATGAAGGGAAATGCCATGACTCCTTGTAGCTACTGGTGGATTTTTCGAGCCAGTGCAATGCATCTTGCTCTTAAGGAAAAACACAAAAACAGCCAGACATTAAAGCTTTTCTTTGATTATTTCTCAGAGATAATAATTAATTGTACCCCACAATAGTTTTTTATTTCATTACAGTACCAAAGTGTCACCGTTTAGAACTATTCTATTTGGTGTTGACTTTTAAAAGTTATTAAAATTAAAGGAAAAATAATTTGGACTTCCATAGAATTGTGAGTCACTCTGAAATATCTGCTCCTGGGCACCTCTCTACTCCCGGGTCCCTCTCTGCTCCTGGCCACCACTGCTTCCAGGCAGAGGGCTCTGCCGTTCCTGGGCTCCAAGACTCTTCAGGTCTTTCTTCCTTGGTTGCATGGTAGCAGCTGCATCTCCCAGGCATTCTGTCTTTGTTCTAGGCCAGAGGAGCAGGGAAAGGGCGGTGCCAGACATTTCTGCCCCTTTCATTGCAGAGACAAAGGCTCTCCTCAAGCCTCCAGCTGACTTCTGCTGCTGCCCTCTCCTCTGCCAGGATGCCACACACTGCCCTGCACTGCAAGGCGGGATGCAGCTCCTCTGGTCTCTGTGATGGCTTCAGACACTGGGCAGGGCAGGGCTGCTGGCCGCCACAGATTGTTGTCTGATATAAGTAACGGGGGAGGGAGGGGGAATTTACTTCTGAAAGATGCAATGAAGGATCCTGGAGAAGTGGGCACTTGAGTGAAGCCCTCAAAGAGTGGTCAACTTTGGAAAGGCTGAAAGAGGACACAAAGGTGGGCAAGTTAGTAAAGTCCAGGACGAAGAGGAAACAGCCAGGGATCATGAAGAAGCTGCCTCGGTATGTGGGGTTCCTGCACAGCCCTGTGGATTCTAACACGGAAGTATTAAAGAACAGGTTGATGTTTGCATCAGGGAGTGGGGTGTGGATTACCCAAACCAGAGGATCCCAGTTGGATGTGAGCCTCGGACATGATTTTGAGGGACGGGGAGGGGTCTCACCTAGTTTTAAAAGCAGAAGGATCGTCAACATTTGAGGATGTGGTGTGATTACTCCCCCCCCACCAAAATCCAGATTGTCAGCTGCTTTAAACCGATAGCACAGTCTGCCTGACCTGGAAGCTTGTTTCCACGTGGCTATGAGCAGCTGGTGCTGGGTGGGGCTGCTCCTTCTGAAGGGAGGACCCTGCCACTTCCACGCAAGGTGCACTGCCCGAGGGGCTGCAGACGTGTCTCAAGGGTGTGTTTTGTGCACCCTCCACTGCCGTGAGCCCCTCTTGACCTTGTGGGCACTAGCGTGTGCAACCCGGGCTTCAGGTTTTCCCCAAATTGTTTTGTTAGGCTCTGCCGGCCAGACCTTTGACAAAGGACATAACTGAAAAGAGTTTTTCAAAAAGAAAGATAGCGCTTGTGATGAGTGTGAGAACATCCATATTTTACCCAATAACAAGATGAAGGCTTGGCCTCGGCGTTCACTTCAAAGAAAGGTGGGATAACCCTGGCCCAGTCCCCCCGCCTCAGCGCTCCCCTTTCGTCGCGCAGCGGCAGCGTTAGATTATCTAACGGGACAGGTGTCTGAATAGCGGTAGGATGGGATAGTCCGTTGAAAATAGACAGCCATGTGTTCTGAGAAGCGGGGACACTTTGTTGTCCTGTCCAGCAGTTCCTTTTCCTGTTTCTTGATTGCATATCAGTCCTTTCAGATTGCCTTTTCACTTTGAAAACTGCAAAATTAAGTCATTGCAGTTGCCTCCGTTTAAGCAGCCGATTCAGTGATCCGGCTACTCTTTTCAATAGCTCTGTGAGAAAGAGGCGAGGATCCGGGCAGGTCTGTGTTCCTAGATTGGCCCCGATGGTTCCGGATACTTCTAAAGCTGACTTGAGAGATCAGGCTGTGGTGCGATTTGTTTTTTCCACCATAGTCACAAGATGAAAGCAGGGGTGTGGACAGGAACTTCATTTATCTTCACTGATCCTTTTCCTCTCTGTTCATCCCTTCCAGAAACGTCAGCTGTTGCATTGCGACAGACCTTTGAATAGGAGGGGAAGAAACAGATGTGATTTGGGTTTTGACCTCAGGGAGATGCTAGTCTTGTAGTGGGGCAGGAAGCACTAGCAGGTCACCAGAAGGTTAGGGATGGCGAATGGTGATATGCCCGAAGCATCAGAGAGGCCGGGAGAAGGGTGTCTGGCCCCATAGTGGAGGTGTGGGGTCCAGAGTGGTGTCCTAAGTGCTGAACGTGGGCAAGGCAGGCAGAGTGCGTGCACAGGAGCTACGGGGGTGGATGGTGGGACCAGAGGGGACCCAGTAAACAAAGCTCTGCAGGCAAGAAAGACAACTTTCTCTAGGGAGGAAGGACAAAGGGTCCATTGTTGTGGGTGTGTGATATTTGAGCAGGGCAGATATTGTCCACAGCCCACGAGGCTTGTTTTGCATGGTAATGGTAGGACTTCATTAAACACCGCGGCCCCCACCTGGTCCGATCAAACTGGTCTTTTGCAGTGCTGCTAGAGCCCAGGGAGAGGACCATTTGTGTAAGGCAGGTGGCTGCATGTTTGCTGCTGTAGTAAATGGTTTTACAAGGCAGGAGGCTTAAATGTGACTTTAAAGATGGCTTGGTTTTGTTTTTTGTTCCACACGAGCTGTAATGGCCATCTCTAATACATGATTCTTGCTTTGGAGTAGTGGTTCTTACCCAGGGGTGATTTTGTCTGCCAGGGGAAATGTGGCAATGTCTGGAGACATTTACGGTTGTCACAACTCAGTGTGGAGGGCGCTACTGCCTTCTGGTGGATGGAGACCAGGGATGCTGCTGAAAGTCCTGCAAAGCACAGGACAGCCCCCCCAGCAAAGAATGATCTGGCCCAGATGTCATTAGTGTCAAAGAGGAGAAGCCTGTCTGGAGTATTCCATTGTTTGGCTATCTGTGTTTTAGTTATTGGACATTTGGATAAAATTGCCAGTTTTTATCTATTACACATGTCCTGGTATGAACATTCTGTGGGTCTTTTGGTTAACATACGTGCACATAGCTGTGTTATGTGTTATTCAGTCTGTTTTCCCGAGTGGTCATATCAGTTTTTGCATCCACCCAGTATACAAGAGTTGCAGGTGTAGGAAATAGCCTGAGGTGTCTAACCAGATGAATGGGTAGAGAAAATGTGATGTGTACGTACAGTGGAATATTATCCAGCCTTAAAAAGGAAGGAAATCCTGTCACATGGTACAACATGAATTAACTTTAAGGACATTATGCTACGTGAAATAAGCCAGTCACAGAAGGGCAAATGCCGTGTGATTCCACATATGTGAGATATCTAAGTGGCCAAATGCATGGAGACAGACATAGAATGAAGGTTGCCAGGGACAATGTGGGGTTGTTCATTGGGTGCAGTGTCAGTTTTGCAAGTTCTAGAGATCTGTCACACAGCAATGTGATTATAGTTAAGGCTACTGAACTGTTCAGTTAAAAAATGGTTGGAGGGTAAACTTTATGTATTTCTTTAAAATCCCAATTAAAAAACGAAAGAGTTGCAGGTGTACCTGTCCATGTGGGCATCTCGTTCCTTAGCCATTCTGGAGTTTGTGGCTGGTGCTGCATGAGCCCCGTTCTGACTTGTGGCTGCACAGCTAATCGCACATGGACAGACCCTTCTTTCCATGTGTAAGGAGGTTACTAAAGGCATTAGGACTTAGGTGATTATGGGAGAAGGTCCATAGGGAGAGTTGGAGCGTCCTGGATGACAGGAGTCGCTAACCAATCCTCTGAGAAGCCTGCCCCTCCAGCTTTTGGAGGGGACGCTCTGGGGAGCTGAAGGGGAGGCTGGCCCTCTGTGGGTCTGGGCCAGGCATCTCCCAGGGGGCCGAGGCCACCGTTGATGGATCATAGGACCCCCAGTTGGGAAGAAAAAGGGGATGTGAGGCGGGGGGTGTGAAGACATGCTAGAGCTCAGTGGGCACCTCCGTGCCTGTCCCTTGCCCCATGTGACTGATGCACAAAACAGTGCCTGCTGTGTCACCTCTGCCCTTGCACCTTGGGCAGCTTCGTCTCTTGACCCAGTCTAACAAAGAGCCATACAGGGACAGAGATTCTGGAAAATGTAGTTCCCATTTTAACCAAGCTGGTTCAGTACTATACCTGGATTATCAACACCTGACCCGTGCATATGTTTTGTATGTTCAAAGGGGCCAGCTGGGGACATGTGCATGGTTCCTTTTTTAGTCCTTGCTTGATTGCAGATACATAGTAATTAAATCATGACACATTTTAAGGCAGCGTTTGTGGCTTAGCTACCATTTAAATCATGTTTTTTTTTTTTAAATGGAGGAAATGCGGCCTGCTTTGCACATAATCCACTTAGGCTAAACTTTTATAAATAAAACACTCCATTTATAAATTGCAAGTTTCTGTGTTTACAGACTTATCTGTAATGCTGTCATAGCTAAACAAGAGAAAAAGGAAACTTTAGGTTAAATTAGCTTTAAAGTAAACGATAAGAACATCTAGTATAACAGAGCTTTTGGAGTTTTTATTTCAAACAATCTTGTATAAAACGACTTAGAAACCAGTCTACTTAAACTGCTCAAAGTATTGTAGATGAAGAGGTTTCTCTTTACCAATTACGCTTCTAGTTTCTCATTTGTCACTGACCCTGAGGGTGCAGAAGACTTAGCCTAGGTTCCTGTCACATATGGACATGAACAAATGATAACAGTAAAGACACATGATCTGTAAATCTGCTTGTATAGTGCTTTAGCGTTTGCCGCCGATTTTCTTAATTGCCTCACTTTTATCCTCCTCCTTGTCCTGGGGTGTAAGACAACCAACTCTTACCACCATTTTTCGGGTGATAAAACTGAGACTAAGAAAAATTAAATAACTTTCTCCAAATCATGTCATTAAGGAAGTGGTAGAGGCAAGCCTAAGAGTCAGGTCATTCCTCTTCTTCTGAAACCTTCCGTGGCCCCCGGTCCCCCACCCATTAGGGGGTTATGCCTTGCTGTGTGCAGCCAGGGTCTCCTTGCATGTCTGTTCCTGCCCTGGTCTCACGGTGTTCCTCTCAGCCAGGAGCCGTGAGGAGACAGACTCCACACGGTAGCCGGAACAGCGACGCTACATACACAGAGAGATTCCACGCGACGGCCAAATCCCACCGTGCTGTTTGCTCGTGCCTTGTCCGTCTGCGAGAGCAAGGTTGGCAGTTGCCCTAGAGCTATCGTGTAGCCCGCAAACCGGAAACATCTACTCTGCGTTCTTATGAGAAAGTTTGCTTGCCCCAAATATAACGAATTATTAACTAGCGACAGGTCGTTACTTATTATTGACTCATTATTAACTAGTAACTACCACAGGTAAAGAGAACGCTACAGAATACGGGAATAGCAGATGCAGGGAGAGGCAGAGGCCGAGTACCCGAGGAAGGAAGAAGTTTGGAACTAGGTCCCCGACCCCTCTAGAGCTGAGAATGGATCTCCCTGGGGTGTGCATGACTGAGTCCACTGGGCACGGAGAAGCTCTCCGGGCCGGGGCCAGCGGGAGAGCAGGGTGCCCTGGCCTGCCCCTGGCGCTCACTGGGAAGATGGCCGGGGTATCTGTGGGACTCACGGAGAGCCGCCCGAGGGACTGTGTTACAGAAACACTCCGGGAAGCTGCCCAGTGGAGCACCAGTGGGACTTGGTGGGACACCGCCCTCAGGAGCAGGAGTGGGACGAGGAAAGCACGCGGGAGTGAAGGAAGACCTGTCCGCCGCCGGTGTGCCTCCGACGCCCTCTGCTGGCCGTGCGCACCAGGTGCCAGCCAACGGGAGACATGTCCACAGGGCCCAGCTGCAGGATCACAACGCGAGCAGCGGAGGTGGATTTGGGCTTGAGTGGCAACAAGGTGCTACCTGGCAGTTTTGGAATAGGTTGTTTGCAAATCTTCTTTCTCTCCTGGATTGTAAATTCCTCCGTCACCCAACAGTGTTCAAAAAACTTTCCTTGAGCGTTGCTCTCCATTAACTGTCTCTCAGGCGCACCTTGACCTGTGTTCTCTGGAGTACGGGGCTGAGGGGTGATCAGCACCCTGCCGAGGCCGTGGGTCCTTTGCCCCATCTAGAAAGGAAGCACACATCTCTGGGCTTCATCCTGCCCCCCACAAAGGTGATCAGTCCTTGCCACAGGGCACACACTGCTCCTCTGGGTCCTTGTCCAGCTGGTGTGGATTCTGAGGCTGCCACTCCCAGCTGCCTGAGGCACATGCCACACCCACTCAGCTCTCCCCCTCACTCTGGGAGCAGTCGGCTCCTTCCCTGTTTCCGTGTGCAACTGCTATTTGTGAACCTCAGTCGCCACAGCCTCCAAATATTGTCCTCATCTTCTGATGGTGACACTCTCATGGAGTCCTCCCCCAACATTTTTGGTGGCCACACACCCCTTAGCACCTGAGCTAATCCTCAAGGCACCAGCTCATTGGCCTGTCCATCCATTAGCCCAGCTGTGTCCCCTATGCAGGCGACATCCCCCCTCCCATCCTGGGGTCCCAGGGCCATGAGTGACCCAGCCCTCATTTTAGGCAAGAACAAAAGAAGCATTAGACCTTTATGTTCTTAAGCACTGGACCAAATATCTCTTTGATTGTCTCGTTCCAAAACACTTGAGGTGGGGTTTTTAGTTTATTTTGTTAGGTTTTTTTTGAGGGGAGGAGGGTATTATTTTATCGATTTTCTTTTTTTTTCTCTTCTGTTTTTTGGTCAACCATGAGGAAAATAATTTCTTTTCATAAATTGAGATTTTATTGGATGTTTTGAAAATCAGGACAGACATTTCAATTTGCATTCAATTCTTAAATTACAAAAAATCTGAAGAGTTGTGTAGATATCAAGTACCTTTATCTTTAGGTGTTGTTAAGCTGTTACGTCATCAGTCCTAATCATTCACAATTTATTATCTTAAAAATGACAAACTCAAATTTTCTTTCATAGCACATTAACAAAGTTATTAGGAAAACTGACTATAGCGACCAAAAATGTTACAGATGGCAGGGAGAGCCAGGATCAAGGAGCAGTTTTCTGGCCAGGCACGGTGGCTCACGCCTGTAATCCTAGCACTTTGGGAGGCCGAGGCGGGAGGATCATTTGAGCTTAGGAGTTCGAGACCAGCTGAGCAAGAGCGAGACCCCATCTTTACTAAGAATAGAAAGAAATTAGCTGGACAACTAAAAATATATAGAAAAAATTAGCCAGGCATGGTGGCACATGGCTGTAGTCTTGGCTACTTGGGAGGCTGAGGCAGGAGGATCGCTTGAGCTCAAGAGTTTGAGGTTGCTGTGAGCTAGGCTGATATCATGGCACTCCAGCTTGGGCAACAGAGTGAGACTCTGTCTCAAAAAAAAAACAAAAAACAAAAAAAACACAAAAAACAATTTTCTTTAGGAAACAATTCTACTGCGAAACAACCTGGGAGTAGAAGTCATTTAAACTGTTCAAGATGTATTATTAAATGCATGACTGTGACTCCAAATTGCCATTGAGTATGCTTTGTATTATAGGACATAAAAACTGCTCTCCCAGCCCCCACCTATGGAATGTTAACCTAACACCCCAAACAGTCAAAGATTTACATGAAATATATACCAAAAAATAAACAACCAGCAAGTGATTTCACCTCTTTTTAAAAAAGCATTTATACTTAAAAAATGGAATAAGGTGGAGATCTCTTCTTAATGACGTTTTTAGAGCTACTGGAAAACTTGCATTTACGAAATAATTGATAAAAATATTCCTCTGGCTTGTGCAAGAAGGTGGGCAGGGAGCCCTGGTAGGAGAAGGTGTGTGCTATCAATCAGCTCTCTCCGGAGGCTGAGGTCTCTCCCTTGCTCCTGGGTAAACCTTGGTTTCTTGGTTAGCCACATGGCCAGTTTGCCCTTTGTTCTGCTTTTTCCTTTTGTTTTGTACTTTTTTGTCTGAAGATTTATCCTGTCCTGCTGCCTCTTTGGGCCTCATTTCTGCTTTTGCAGGAGCAGGGTGAGCTGACTTTGCCCATCCTCCCTGGGCTCTTTCTTCACTGTCCTCGGGTCTGGCCGACCTTCCTCTCCGACATCTTCGTGGTGGCACCTGGTGACTCAGGCCAAGCGCCTTCATGGATCTGGGCTGCTTGCCGCTGCCTCTCCTCCTGCCATCCCAGCTACTGGCACTGCAGTAGGAACAGGAATTATTATTTTCTAAAGTCTCAACACATTTAGGTGGTGGTTTCCGTTTTCGAGGAGCTCCGCTGTCATCAGAGTGCCATGGGCCTCATGGCGAGCCTTCCACTTGGACAAGGTGCTCGCAGGTTATTTTGCCTTTCGCTCCTTTCCCCAGGTGAGCCAGGTTTGCTTTCCCCAGAAACTGAGCTCGATTAGAATGAGTAAGAGTTAAATTAAACAGACTGAGGAGGTGGCTCCAATGCCAGTCCTGTCTAACAAAAGGTGTTGCTTCGTCATCGAGGTATTTTATTCTCTGGAAAGTCAAGCTTTCTTGAGATGGTCAGGACTGATCAATTGCAGGTGTGATGCATGGCTCTTGCAATACGATATTGGACTTAAAAAATTGTTCTTTTCCCTTTCGTTTTGATCTCTGATCATTATGATTTCTCCAAATCCCTCAAGCTCAGTCTCACTGCAGGTGACGTCGTGGCTAGGTCTCTTCCTTTGCAGCCTCTCGAGTGGAGCGCTTGCTGGTGTTTTCTCTACCCCGTATTGGCTGGGGCCCTTCTTTCCCCAAAAGTACTGCAGACTCGGGTGGGTGGGTAACCTTCAGGGTCAGCTTCCGTGCTGTTTTGTTCTTACTGCCAGAGACGTTCATTTGTGTGTAACTATGACCTTGATCTTCCAGAAGCAGTGGCTTCAATAATACGCTCCCTCCCCACTTCCCTGCCTGCTGTCGCTGGGCCCCCACCACCTGCAGTACGGTGTCCAGATTCCAACTCCAGGTTCGGGTCTCTGTCTTCCCCACGGAGGCCCTTATCTCAGACACTCCCCTGCGCGTGTCCTGCCAGCTTCATTCCCCAGGCGCTCCCTCACCTTCATGCCTGCGCACCCTGCTTCACGTAGGACCTCTGTGGAATGTCCTCCCAGCCTTTTCAAGGTCTCCTCTCTGCTCCAAGGCAGAGGGGGACATCGATGGCCCCTCACGCTCCCACTGAGAGGGGCACAGGTCGTTTCAGAGTGAGCCTGGTCCCCTGTTGCAGTCAAGATGCTTTCGCCTTCGTGGGTCTTCATCCTTGATCATCTGTTCAATGAAGTATGAAAAACTTTGTTCCAGAGAAGACTTTCATTAACTTTTTTTCCCCTGCTGTTTCTAGAATAAACATTTCCATAAGAACCATGAGGTATTCTGCTCATTGTGAGATGTTTAACGCTTAATGTCAGGGAGTAAGAATGAGTTTCCATACAGAATGCTACCATTTAATAACTGAGACAAAAATATGTGGCCTGGTGTGTGAACTTGGTGCTTTCATTCTGCGAGCGCGCTCAGTGTGCACACGGGACCAGCGTTGTCGTGGGTGTGGAACAAGTTATTTCTTGGCTTTTTGCGGAGGGACCCTTTAGAGTTAGAGCAAGTGAGACTGGAGATTTTTCCTAACTACTGCAGGACAGAACTGCCCTGTTTGTTGCTCTGGCATTCTACAGACGTGAGGCAATTGCCATGAATAGTTACAGCGCCAATCGCTGTCTTTACCTTGTAAACAGGAGGCTAAGACAAAATGAGCATCCCTTTGTGGTGCTGCCATGTGAGGTACATTGTAGGGAGGCTGCAGTCCCAAACATCATCCCCTGAAAACCAGCGCCAGCTTTAGATTTGTTCTCCGCCCAGTTGGAGCCTAATTAATTCTCCCGAACTTGAGAAGTTTGATGGGGTAAAGAATATAGAATGGAAGCTTTCAAAGCTGCTTTTCCTTTTCTGACAGCTTTCGCCATGAGCAAAATAAACATGTAGAGATACTCTTGCGAGGAAGCAAAAGGGGGGAAAAAACGACTATCTCCCAAACCAAAACACATCTTTGCTGGGAAATGTAGGTGGAGTGTGGTTAGGGGAGGCAGATGGATGGGTGTTGTGGAATGTGGTCTTTGTTTCTGGAGGAGGAGCTGTAGGAATCTTTACAGATGAGAAGAAATAACACCATGTCATCCTCCGTAGTGAAGTCAGAGGGTAAAGGACAACACTTTGTGTAGGACTTGTTTATATAAGCATTTGTGGGGATGAGGCTGAAAAACCCACCTGGCCATGGCTGAATCAGACATAGGTAATGTGTCACCTGGAGGAAGTGCTGGTTCAAAAACTGTCCCCAAACCCCACAAGCCATTAGTCATTGTGGTTGTGCCTAAAGGTTTTCTCATAATAGTTGAATTCAAAGGTATTAGTATAGGGAAAAGGACATGGTTTGAAAGTTCAGCATGGCGGGGTGTGGTGGCTCATGCCTATAATCCTAGCACTCTGGGAGGCTGAGGCAGGAGAATGGCTTGAGCCTAGGAGTTTGAGGTTGCAGTGAGCTATGATGATGCCACTGCACTCTAGCCCGGGTGACACAGTGAGACACTGTCTCAAAAAAAGTCCGGAAAACAAATTCAGCATATATCACTCTTATACTGGGCCAGAATAATTTCCTTAATGTATGCCTTTTTATTCTGGTAAAATATACATAACATAAAATTTACCATTTTTAAGTGTAAGTTCAGCAGTGTTGAGCACATTCACATTGTTCTGCAACCATCACCACTATCTGTTTTCCGAAATTTTCGTCTTCCCAAACTGAACCTCTGCCCTTTAAACACTAACTCCCATTCCCTCCCGTCCCCAGCCCCTACCATTCTACTTTCTGTGTCTGTGAGTTCGACAACTCAGGTACCTCATAAGTTCAATCACAAGGTATTTGTCCTTTTTTGACTGCTTTATTTCACTGAGCATAGTGTTCTCAAAGTTCGTCCATGTTGTAGCGTTTGATAGAATTTCCTTCTTTTTTTAAGGCTGAATACTATTCCTTTGCATGTATAGACCACATTTTATCCATTCACCTGTTGATTGACATTTGGGTTGTTTCCACCTAGAATTCATAATTGTTTAAAGGCAAATAATAATAATCATAAAGTTCTGTCCTTAGAAATTTGTGATGATAGAATTGTACTTTGGATAAATGTGCATTTTGGGGTCTAAATTAGTTTTGTAAGCAGATACCTCATTAGCATGTGACTGGTGTTATTCTCACAATTTTGTTACTTTGATCAATGTTTTTATGTTTTACTCTTCTACCTAAAACGTCGGATTCTTCCCCTTAGTACCTTTCCGTGCCATCATTCTAACTCATTAAATGTATACATCGAGTTCTCAGTTTATACCATGTTTTCTTTCACAGCAGAATTAGAATTGGGAAAAACCATCTATACTCATAGAGGTCAGTGTTTAAATCTTAAATGAGATAAATATGTATGAATTGTTTCTTTTTGCTGCTTTACTCTGGAGCAAATTTTACAAAACAATAACATGAAGTACAATTTAAGGGGAGAAATATCATTACCAAAATATACTTAAAGAGGCCAATCTTTTCATCTATTTGTAGTAAATAAGTTGTATGTTTACATTTAGTTGTGAGGGTATCTCTGGGAGAAAGGAGTTATTATTTTGAATGAGGTCAGTTGTAGACAGTTTAAGCTAAAAATTATTAGGAAATGATTTGTTATATCTAACTTAAGCTTTGAATTGCAATTTCCTTATATTAGACCTTTTTTTGTACATTGTGTACATTAGTTTATTTTTTCTGAGACAGAGTCTCACTCTGTTGCCTGGGCTAGAGTGCTGTGGCATCAGCCTAGCTCACAGCAACCTCAAACTCTTGGGCTCAAGCAATCCTTCTGCCTCAGCCTCTCGAGTAGTTGGGATTATGGGCATGCGCCACCATGCCCAACTAATTTTTTGTTTCTATTTTTAGTTGCCTAATTTCTTTCTATTTTTAGTAGAGACGGGGTCTTGCACTTACTGAGGCTGGTCTCAAACTCCTGACCTCAAGTGATCCTCCCGCCTGAGCCTCCCAGAGTGCTAGGATTACGGGCATGAGCCACTGCGCTCAGCCGACATTAGTAATCAATAGCATCAATATTGCAGGTAAGCTGTGTTATACACTGTAAATACCAGGAAACCAGGAAAAAGAAACCAGAATTCTTAGGGGCTGGAGTTTGCAGCCATGAAATGCATGTACATAGATACAAGAAGCTTCTGTGGCCTTTGAACAAGGTGGAATTCCGTACTGTCATGGAAAATTACCACCAGAGTTCTCCAAAAGGAAAGACTGGCCCCAGGATGCCGGGAACTGCCTTGGAATCCCTGGGTAACTTGCCTCCTTGTCCACACCCTAAGTTTCACTATCTTTCCCACCTTATTTGGCTCAGAGCGGGAATAGCAATGAGCAAAGTCGGCCCCATCAACACTCAGGCTTTCTGTCGCTGACATACAGATGTGCGCGGATCATTCCAGCTACAGCACGTACATACAAATGGCCCCCTCTGTCTTTGAACCATCCTCCTGGTGCGGCCTGAAACAAGAACCCTTCCTGTGTGCAGAACATGGGGGTGGGGTTCTCCAGATCCCCTACCCCTCTGGACGTCCACCCAGACGGCCCCTTGGCCTCTTGTTTGGGGCATGTCAGAATCTACTCTTCACCACGTATCGCCTGCATTTTGCTATCCGTGGCTGAGTGTGCAGTCTTGGGCGGGTGGAAACTTATTTACAATCTGTCACGACTTTGGGTTAAAATCGTCTGGACTTTTGAAGCCAGTTGTTGACTGAATTGCTTCATGTTTTTGTTAGGA
>CAUYRT010054168.1:0-15938 GCA_963574885.1 Lepilemur ruficaudatus | reverse complement strand
AAGAGCGAGACCTCGTCTCTACTATAAATAGAAAGAAATTAATTGGCCAACTAAAAACATATAGAAAAAATTAGCCGGGCATGGTGGCGCATGCCTGTGGTCCCAGCTACTCGGGAGGCTGAGGCAGAAGGATCGCTTGAGCCCAAGAGTCTGAGGTTGCTGTGAGCTAGGCTGACGCCACGGCACTCTAGCCCAGGCAACAGAGTGAGACTCTGTCTCAAAAAAATAAATAAATAAATAAATAAATGCTACCAGTTTTCATTATTATTAACATCATCATCATCATCGTCTCCATTACTCCATGTAAGTCTAGTGTTAGGCAGAAAAGCAACCGAGGAGGTGCCTCACCCAGTTTCTGTCTAAAAACACCCATCCCAAAGCTCCTGCTCACGGTTTTCCCGAAGCACTGCGGCAGCAGGGAAAAGCAAAGCTGATAGGTTGGCCCCAGCCCCATTTTCTAGCACCTTCTCACTGCTTACCTTTTCAAAATTTCTTTTCCCTTCTTTAAAGCTCAGGGAACAGAGGGCCTGAGTAGTCAGAGAGTTTGTCCCTAATCCCAAGTCCTGGATCCCCGAGAGGAACCCCAGGTTCACTGAATCTGAGCAAAGGGTCACTGTAGCTCCTGTGACTCCAGCCTCATCATAGAAACCGGGGTCAGGCAGGCCAGCAAGGAGGCAGAGTCCAGGCAGTCGTGAGTAACGCCCATTTCTTACTTTCTCTATTTCAGCATTCAATATTGTATTAAATTTTGGAATCGCCGTTACGTATCCCACGCTGATGTCTCTTGGAATCGTCCTCAGTGTACCTGTGAACGCAGGTAAACAAACCTCTATGGCTTTCTCTATCTGCTCATAAACACACACGCTCACATGCACACTCACACGTGCTCACACACTCACACATACACACTTGCACACTCACAAACACATACACACGCTGTCATACACTCTCACATATGCACACATACACTCACACACATCCACATTCGCACACTCTCACATACATGCAAGTACACACATACACACACATACTCTTAACATACACATTCACATATGTTCTTGCTGTGCCTGGCATAGAATGCATGTTAAACCTGCAAAGAAAAAAAAAGCATTTGGGTAAAATGTTGCTGTGTGTTACGTATGCAATATTTTCTCCATGAAGGATTGATTTTCATGTACCACACCAAGATACAGAATGTCTAAAGCCATCCCAGTTCTAACTAGTGTGGGGAGCAGAGATGAATGTCATTAGTATTATTAATAAATGTAGAAAATTAAGTAGCAGAAAATACTTTAATTTCTGCAAGTTACATGCTGGGGGAGAAAGCGTGTTCAGAGTACAATGTGGACACACACTGACTAGCTGCAGAAGCGGGAAGAACGAGAGAGAGGGTGCTCAGGACCTTACCTAGTTTTCTCCTGTTCAGTGTGGTGTGAAATACACCTGAAAGCACAAGCAAAGCAACTCTCAGTTTCTGAGCCTTGTCCTGTGAGTTGGTTTCTGACTGCTCCCATCCCACATGTGCTGTCTGTGCCCCATCATCGCCCCAGCACTTCCGGCAGGACTGACTGCCTCTTGGTAGCAGTGTGACAGATGCCAGGAGACCAGGCTCAGGCCCGGCACAACCGCAGGCCACCTGGAGGCCTGCGGTGCCAACTCATCAGCTCTGGGCCCAGCTTGTCTCCCCTACAAATGAAGGGCTGCCTGCCCTTGCCACTTTGGTTGATTGTGGCAAGGGCAAGCAGCCCTTGCCAGAGGATTGTGGGGGGCAATCCTGCTGACTACACCAGAATGTGGGGGGCAGTAGGCAGCGAAGAGATCAGCTACTTCTCCCCACAAGAAACCAGGTCCCTTAGGTAGTTGTTGCCACAGAAGATAAGAAATTGATAGGAAATAGAGAGAATAAAAGAATACACAGAGACGAAGGTATAGTTTTATAGGTTTATATAAAGCAAGCAATGGAGTCTATACTACCCTCCATCAGTGGTGCAGCATTGACGTCAGATTCACATAGGTTTTTATAATCACAGATATCAATTACCAGTTACCAGGGTAACAGATTTACATATCAACAGATAGTATGGCTGCTATGGGTAACAGATTTACATAACAGGTAATGCGATTAGGGTCAAAAGTCCTTTCAAAGAGCTTCTAACAAATTCTAATCTATTCTATCTAAGTGAACAAACGATTACCAAATCTTTCAAGGATTAACTTCTAAATTCTAAGAGATAGTTATCAATTAACAGAGGAATAACAAAGAGGTCTAGTGGCTCTATATTTCTTTGATCTAGTTATTGTGGACTTAAGGCAGACAATCAGGAGAAAGCAGGAAGCCCATCTCTGCATTCATAACCACAAGGGTGAATCTCTTGTCTAGGGCACTCGTTATCTCCGGCTCCCATCCTGTGAGCCAGATATTTACCTGTCTTGTGTTTCAAGAACAGGAAGGGCTCACAGACCTGAGATAACAGAGAAGGCTCCTGGAATACATCCATATCTGAGTTTTGAGAGCCCTTCCAAGGCAAGGCAGCCCTTAATATGCGAACTAACGAGTTCACATATTCTTTCAGGGCAAAACCCTGCAAACTCCTGTTTCTGTCTTTAATATAGCAACATTGGGTGATACAATAAAATAATGATCTTATGAGCCACATCTCATTAATTCCTCAGTCATCTTTCCAACATACGAGAACCAAATGAAATAATTTATGAGACTTTCTGCACTTTAAGATGCAGAAAGCTCCCAAGCTCCTGGATAGGCGGTAAAATGTGGTCCAGACCCTGCAGGCTTCTGAAATGTAACTTATCAACATACTCCTCTACATTCTTTGCATCTCTAATCTATAGTCACACAGTGTTTCTTTCTCAAGAAGGCATATTCCAGGTAAGTCTTACATAGAAACCTATCTGAGTATAGGATATAGCCAGATGTTTGAGAGATGAATCAAAATCATTTCTTATTACTTACTGCAACATAAGAGAAGTGGAGGAAACTGCTGCTTGTTTAACTTGTCAGAGCAGAGCCATTGCTCAACTTCTAGACTCTCCCTGATATCTGTTCATGGGACAGGCTGGTTGACTGTCTCCCTCTGTTGAATTAACAGAATGTTTTGCTAATATTAAAAATTAAAATACAGTTGACAATAACAGCCCACCTGGGACAAAATCATATTGAGGAGGATTCTGTGGTTCAGGGAAGACCCAACCTTACCAGGAGGATGCCCCAGGCCCCGCCCACTCTCCAGGAACATACATCCTGCCCTGTGCCCCAGCCAGCCAGGTGAGTAACCCCAGTGCTCTGTCTCCTGCAGTGGTTGATCACTACACCAGTCAGATAGTCTTCAACGGGGTCCGGGTCATCGCCATCATCATCATTGGCCTGGGCTTTCTGCTCCTGCTCCTCCCAGAGGAGTGGGATGTCTGGTTGATCAAGCTGCTCACCCGCCTCAAAGTGAGGAAGAAGGAGGAGCCTGCGGAGGGCAGTGCAGACCTGGGCTCAGGACCTCAGAGCAAGAACAGAAGAGCCCGCCCGTCCTTCGCCCGCTAATGCCACTCCTCTGGAACTCGGTGGTGATGCCCTCGTGGTGATGATGGGGAGGTCTATTCCTGACGGGATGGGCAGAACCTCGGTTGGGTAAGGTGTACATACCTGTACAGTTTTGGTCATCTGCGGTAAGTTCTATGGTATTTATTGGCATGTCCAATTTGCTTGCACTTTTCCACATCAGACCTTCCACTTAAGGGTACCAATTTGATATGAAAGGTGAAAGAAGAACCTCTCAGCATTTCATCAATGAATGTAAAGTGGGTTCGAAAGGTCCTTGCATAGATTGTTTTGGAAGACTGACATTCTTGACAAGCCAGGGCAAATGTTTTGAATCTTAGCAACTGAACATGACATTGTACACTGTGATTATTTTTTCAGCTATGGTAGGTCATATTTTGTTTTATACCAGAGCTGTACTCTTAATTTTAAGGAATTTCACTGAACCAAAAGATAACTGTCAATTAATTTGGATGGAGGGAGGGAGGGAGAGATGGCTGGGATGCGAAGAGGTGAGGCAGAAATGGATCATGGACATCGAAAACCATCAGAGGACAGGCTTGTGCCAGGTCATAGGAAGGGACAGATAAGTCCAAGCCCCGCTGGCCTGCTCTCACATGTCTGTGTAAGATCATGCAAGAGAAATTACAGTGCCTTCTACAGAATTTTCGTCTTTACCTATGTGAAGCGAGGTGACGTGATAAGTCACTGGCGCCGTCTTATAATTTAGATGTAAAAATCTTTAGAAACAAATAAAACTACTTGTGTGTGTGGGTGTACAAAAATGGCAAAGCTAATGACCAGTGTATGTGGAACGTGGTCTGCGGTGTACAATATGCATACAAGGTAGACTGGGCAGGAGGGGATTGCTGGTTGCTTTTACTTCCCAACCAAGACTGAACACTTATTTACTGAATCTGTAAACCTTTTTATGAAACTTTTAAGCACCAGGCTGTTTACTTACACACTTTAGGTCTGCCGGAAAATTCTATCTGTGATAGATCAGTAAAGAGGGACGGGGGTTAGAGTTTACTATTTTTGAAGTTTACATTGTTACATATGAAATGGAAACATTATTTTGAAATGTTGTCATAACCCAATGGTGCATTCTGTAACCATGGAGTCTTTTGTTTCCTGGGAGAAAGGGGCATTCATGACCTGAACTTTTTAGCAAATTATTATTCTGTTTCCATTACCTGTTTGGCCAAACAGATTAATAAAATATTTGAAAAAGAAGCGTCGGTGTTGTCTTGGTGGCCACTTTATTACTCTCCCACTACACTAATCCTGATGCAGCCCTCGCAGTTTCTGTTCTTCCTCACCTAGACTTGCCTCCCATCACATTCCAGGCAGGTGAGCCAGCCCAACCTCCCCAGGGGATGGAAACTCTTATTATAACGTCTCCAGGCAGCTTGTTTCACTCCCCTCCTTCCTCCCTGCATTAGGTGAAAGTAAATTGTGGTCCGAGACATACCACCCTGGAGAGCAGATGTGTTTCTAAATCTAGCCAAGGTTGCATAACATGGAATTCTTTATCTTCGGTTTTGAAAACAAATGGTTTGTCCTAAAATTAGAATGTGGTGGTGGTTGCACAATTCTGAGAATGTGCCAGAACTCAGTAACATACATACTTGAAATGAGTGAACTTTATGATATGTGAATTATATCTCAATAAAGCAGTTTAATAAATAAATGGTTGCTCCACAAAATGAGTTAAAATCCCTTTACTCAAATCTCACAAGCACAGAGGCATCTGTTGGGTTGTTTGTGTTTGGCTACCCAGTGTCGGATCCCTGTTTGAAATAGCACCTTGCTGTTGTTGTGGAAGCCGAAGGGAACAGCATCTCCGCTTTGGCTCCACCACAGCACAGGAGAGGCCAGGACGAGGTGAACTGGACTCCGAAGAACAGCCCAAGAAGGTGGCACTGACTGGCTCATTCCTGAAGTCCCTGCTCTGGCCCCGTGCTGCCCGTCACAAAAGTCTGTGGTTCTTGCTGCTTCCCAAACGGATCCTTCAGGCTCAGAAAATCCCAAGAAGCCTTCCAATAAATTCTTTGGTTTAAGACAGCAAGACACCATTTCTGCTGCTTGAGTCCAAGAACTCTGAACAACATTTGGGAGAAAGCTGGGATGGTCAAAGAGAAATTGGAATTTTGTTTATTTGGGGGTTTTGTTTGTTTGTTTTTACGTTTTGGTACTTACACTTCTTGGAGCTTGGCTAAGTATGGTCTAGCAGGACTTTTAAGTTGAATTGCTTTAAAGAATGGATAAGAGCCTGGGGCGGTGGCTCATGCCTGTAATCCTAGCAAGCTGGGAGGCCGTGGCGAGAGGATTGCTTGAGCTCAGGAGTTCAAGATATAAAAGGGCAAAAGCCTATTGAAAGCTAGAAGCTCTCCATTCTGAATTCAGTGTTGAATCTTGGCAAAATCTTTATCAACCATCCTAGGCTCAGGAAACTTCGATCAACCTTGAGATATTTCTCTCCTGAGTATCTCTAAATTTCCTCCTCTGGTTCTTGATCTACCACATGAATTAAGTATCATTGACTATTAAACATTTGCAGGTATAAAAGAACCCTTTGAATCAAAAATTTAAAACTCGAAAGAGAATCAGACAAAAAAGAGAAAGATGTGAAATAAGAGTTACCCAAACCCAGAAAATAAATTGAAGAAAAAACAAGGTCATCTCAGAAATGAAAATTTTACAAAGTCCGTAGGGATAATAGATTTGAGTGGAGATTTCAGTAGAAGAATGAGAAAAATCGAGAGGACTAAAACAAAATAAATGCATAAAAAAGAGCAAAAAAGGAAAAAGCTATAAATATATAAGAAAATCCAACATTTCAAAAGTATGAATCTTTGAAGTTCCCTAAAAGGAAAACAGTGGAGAATTATAAATATTTAAATTTCTAATTCAAGAAAACTTTATGAAAAAAAGAAGGACTGAAATTATATAGAAAAGTCACAAATATATCTGAGAAAATTGACCTAGAATACTTAACTCCAAAACACATTTCTAGTAAAACCATTAAATTTTAAGAAAAGAAAAAAGAAAGGAAGAAGAAAAAAGGGAAAAAGAAAACAATTAGGTTGGTGTTCAATAGCTCAATAATAACTCAAAAAAGCAAGATAACAGTAGGGAAATATTTTCTTTTCTTTTTTTTTTTTTTTTTTTTTTGACAGAGTCTCACTCTGTTGCCTGAGCAAGAGTGCTGTGGCTTCAGCCCAGCCCACTGTAACCTCAAAATCGTAGGTTCAAGCGATCCTCCTGCCTCAGCCTGCTGAGTAGCTGGGACTACAGGTGCGTGCCATGACACTGGGCTGATTTTTCCTATTTTTAGTAGAGAGGGGGTCTCACTCTTGCTGAAGCTGGTCTCAAGCTCCTGACCTCATGTGAGCCTCCCGCCTCATCCTCCCAGAATGCTACAATTACAGGCATGAGCCACTGCACCCGGCCAGGGAAATATTTTCTAAAACTCAAGAGAAGAAAAGTGTGAGACAAAGATGTTATATCCTGCCAAACCAGCCTTCAAGTATCATGCTATAGAGCAGAAGTCAGCAATTTTTTTCTGTAATGGACCAGAGCGTAAATATTTTAGGGTTTGCAAACTATGTGATCTCTGTGACAATTATTCAACTCTGTTGTTGTAGTCCAAAAGACACTGACAATTACATAAATGGAGGAATTTGGCTATGTTCCATTTAAAGTTTACTTATAAAAACTTTCTCAGCCAGGTACGGTGGCAGGTGCCTGTAGTCCCAGCTATGTGGAAGGCTGAGGTGAGAGGATTGCTTGAGCCCAAGAGTTCAAGGCTGCAGTGAGCTATGATCATGCCTCTGCACTCCAGCCTGTGTGACAGAGCAAGACCCATCTCTAAATTTAATAAAAAGAAAAAAAGACTTCCAGCAGGCCACAGTTGGCCCATGGGACAAAGTTTGCTGACTACTGTGTAGACTGTTGGGCTTGGCAATTGTCTATCTTATTCAAGCAAGGAATTAAAACTGGATTTTTCTACCAAAGCTACTTCTACCACTTACAGGGCTAATTAAGCCATTCTAAGGTGTGGATACAGATTCAGGTTAACTGATTTACCCATATTCACCCATCATCATGAATCATTTAAAAATGAATATTCACAATTAGAAGATAGCATAGCATATATACATTCAATGTTCTGGCTTTGGGTATTTGTGGCTCTTGGAATGTTCAGCCCCCCTGCAGTTTTGGCTTGCATTAGCCCCCACATTCTTCATCACTCAGAAGGGCCAGGTCTTTTCAGAGCCCTGGGGTTCCCAGACAACAGATTGAAGTCCACGGACACTCACTCATGAACTCATGGTGAACCTGGGTGCTCACCAAGATTGATATGCTTATTCAACATTATTTAGCCCTTATCTGATACCAAGCATAGTGCTAGATTCTGAAAATAAGAAAAACACAGAAGCATAACTTTCAAGAAGCATGGGCTAGACTGACATCAGCAAAATGGTGGGGTGGGCAGCTCCAGGTTCTCATTTCCTAACAGAAACATAAGAAAACAAGCAGGAACTGTCAGTACCACCTTTGTCAGAACTCTGGAAACCAGTCAAAAGTTTTCAGGAACAAAGTGAGCACTGAATCAAGAAAAAGTTATTTCCAAATGGTAGGAAATTTTTGTAACAATTTTACTTGCCCTTCTGCCATCCCCTGCCCCCCAGCACAACAATAGCTTTGGTCTTAAAGCAGCAGCTGCTCTTGTTCCCAGAGGAAGACCCTGGTCCCTGACCCCAGAGAAAGCAGAGTAGTCTTTATTTGTTAATTATTGTGTGTCTCCATTCTAACTTTTCTAGGGGCTACCTGAAGGACTTACAGAAAGCACTTGTATCTGTTTTGCTTAACTCAGAGCTCAGGCTGGAAGAGTGATGAATGTTACTGAAAACACTACAGAATGAACTAACTACTCTCAGATGCATGGGACAAAAGACCTGATGAATCCCAAGTAGGATAAACTTGAAGAGACCCTCCCCAAGACACCTTATAATCAACTATCAAGAGCCAAAGACAAAGAGAGAAATCTTTGAGACAAGAGAGAAACAATGTGTCACATGCAAGGAATCCTCCATAAGATAACAGCTGATTTCTCACCAGAAACAATGAAGGCTAGAAGACAATGGGATGACAAAATCAAAAATTATCTCTAAAAATGACGGTGAAATTAAGACATTCCCGGATAAACAAAAGCTGAGAGAGTTTACTGCTGGTATACCTGCCCTGCAAGAAATGCTAAAGGGGGTTCTTCAGGTTGAAATGAAAACATGCTAGACAATAACTGGAAACCATATAAAAAAGTAAAGATCTCTGGTAAAAACAAATACATGAGCAAATATAAAAGCAAATATTATTGTGTTTTTGGCTTAAAACTCCAATTTTTATTTTCTATATGATTTAAAAATACATAAAAATTGTAAATTTATATTATTAGACACAATGTATAAGATGTATAAAAATGTCAGCTGTGACAGCAATAACAAAAAGAGATGCCTAATGGAACTATACAGGAAAAGAGTTTTAGCATGCTATTCGAAGTTAAGTTGACATCAACTCAAAATATAAATTTTGGATGTTAAATGTAATCCCCATGGTAAACACAAAGAATATGTAGAATATGCACAAAAGGAAATGAAGGGAATAAAAATGAGTTTCCTACAAAAAAAATCAACAAAATAGAATGAAGCAATGAGAGAAATAAGGTACAAAAAATTGTAGAAGACATAAAGAAAACAAATAGCAAAATGGCAGAAAAAGGACTTCCTAACCAGTAATTCCTTTAAATGTAAGTGGATTAAGCTTTCTAAAAAAAGAGGCAGAAATTCACACAATGGATTTAAAAATGTAATCCAACTATCTGTTGACAAGAGACTGACTTTAGATCCAAAGACACAAATAGATTGAAAGTGAAAGGATGGGAAAAGATATTCCATACAAATAGCAACAGAAAGGAGCTGGGGTGGCTACACTATGAGACAAAATAGACTCTGAGTCAAAAACTGTTACAAGAGACAAAGGGCAATATAGATTGATAGACGGGTCAATTCAAGAAAATATAACAATTGTAAATTTCTATGCACCAAACAACAACACCCCAAAATTAGAAGCAACCACTAACGGAATTGAAGGAAAAAATATACATACAATAATACTACAATAATAGTAGTAGACTTCAATGCATCACCTTCAATGATGGATAGAACATCTAGACAGATTATCAATAAGGAAATAGAGGACTTGAAGGGAGTTATTGCTTGCTGGGTACAGAGTTTCTGTTTAGGATGAAAAGTTTTAGAAACAGATAGTGACAATGGTTATATAACAGTGTAAATGTAATTAATGCCACTGAATTGTACAGTTAAAGATGGTTAAAATGGCAAATTTATGTTATATCTATTTTGCCACAGTTACAAAAAAAAATAAGCATGGGCTATTGGTGGAGAGAGGTTAAAAAATAGATTGTGATAAGTACTATAAAGGTTATGTATACAAGGATGAGTGGTGTGGGGCTAGAATTAACTAACGTCCCATAAAGAAAGAGACCAGACAAAACTTTGGAAAGGAGGTGCTATTTTAGGAGGCATTCTCCAGGTAAATAACTCAGGAAAGGAGTACTAAGAACAGAGGAAATATCATGGACAAAAATAAGAAAGCAAAAAATTGTAAGGCACAAGTCATAAACTGGTGACATCACAAGTCATAAACTGGTGACATGCAAGTTGGCTGTTACATGCAGTGATGACACGGTATTATTTGACTGCACTTTAAAGGCATTTGTGCCATCTATAAATCAGGAAAAAGGCTCTCACCACACACAGAATCTTCAAGCACCTTTTTTTGAGATACAGTCTTGCTCTGTCACCTGGGATAGAGTGCAGTGGCATCACCATAGCTTACTTCAACCTCAAACTCCTGGGCTCAAAGTGATCCTCCTGCCCCAGCCTCCTGAATAACTGGGACTACAGGCATGTGCCACCATGCCCAGATAATTTTTTTTTTTTTTTTTTTTTTGTAGAGACGGGGGTTTCACTCTTGCTCAGGCTGATCTCAAACTCCTGGCCTCAAGCTATCCTCCCGCCTCAGCCTCCCAGAGTGCTAGGATTATAGGCGTGAGCCACTGTGCCTGGCCACTTCCGGCACCTTGATCTTAGATTTCCCAACCTCCAGAACTGTGAGAAATAAATTTCTGTTGTTTATAAGTCACCCAGGCTGTGGTATTTTGTTATAGCAGCCTGAAAAGACTAAGATACTTAGGTTCTGTGGGGCTTTGAGATTGCTACCACTGCTATAGAGAGTTTTGGGGTACAAGTGCATAAATGAGCAGGAGAGAGAGAGGTGGAAGCACAAATAGAAATATACATAAACAGTGCGTAAAGAGTTCATGTATGTTAATATCTATGACAGAAGATAAGGGTAGAGAGACAGGTAGGATCCAAATCATGACTATTCCTTTCAAATACCCATTTCTTTTCTAACTGACACATAAACTGACCATGGCTAGCTAAAAGGAGTATATGCTAAACATCCCACTGACATGGTGTGTCTTCTTCACAAAGCACCATGATGGAACCCTCAGAGCAGGCAGCAGACATCTGTCTAAATGTTCCACAAAGAGCAGAGCCAGGGGCATTTACACCGTGAGAGCAGGTGAAGACAAGATGCTCTTAGAATCCCACCTGGGACTGTCCATGGGCGCCACTGGTCATATAGTTAGCTAATGGAGTTGAGAACAGGCTGCTTTCAAAAGAGAGACGTGACCAGATCAATCAAGCAAGCAGCAACACGAACAGCTAAGAATCAATACAGGAGGGCACTTTGGTTCCCTGACCAAGGTCTGGCAGAGAGTTTAGTGTGAATTTCTGATGAAAAGCCAGCAAGCAGAAAGTCGAAACTAAAAATAGAAATTCTTTTAACTTTTATGGGAACTCAGAACTGTATACTAGATGTATGATTTTATTAACATTAGAATTAATAATAGATGTTTGCAGGAAACACTACATATTTCCAAACAACTCAACCATAAGGAATCCTAAGATTCTTTAAGGCCATTGCCAGGTTATTTTCTACTTCACTTACAATGAACAAATCAATTCTAAAAATTCTGTATATGTTAAAGAGCATATTAAGGACTCAATATATTTACCATTTCATCTGTAGCAGTCTGTCACTCTCATGTGTAAGTTTGGGAATTTTTCTTTTTCTTTTCTTTTTTTTAGAAATAGGGTCTTGCTCTGCCACCCAGGCTGGAGTGCAGTGGCATGATCATAGCTCACTGTAACCTCAAACTCCTGGGCTCAAGCACCTCTCCCACTCCAGCCTCCTGAGTAGCTGGAACTACAGACACACACCACCATGCCTTGCTAAGTTTTTATTTTTATTTTTTAGCAATGGGGTCTCACTATGTTGCCAGGCTGGTCTTAAACTCCTGGCCTCAGCAATCCTCAATTCTGGGAATTTTTGTAAACATTTAATACTAAAGCTGGGGCTCAATGGTGCATGCCTGTAGTCCCAGCTACTTGAGAGGCTGAGGCAGGATGATGGCTTTACTTCAGGAGTTCAAGCCCAGCCTGGGCAATATAGCAAGACCCCATCTCTAAAACTGGCAAATAAATAAGCATTTAATACCAAAAAAATAAAGTGATTTCTTCATCATTTATGCTGTTTTGCCATAATTCATTACTTTTGAGGTTCTACTTATCAAATGCAATATTTAACACAGTTCCCGCTTGACAATAAGAAGAATAGCAGCCATTGGGATTCCACTGGCTTGCCCCTTCAGTACAATCTATCCCAGGCCTCTGAGCATATCTGAGTGGGAAACAGAAAAGATTCTTGAAAATTGCTTTAGGGTACATATCTACATCTATTCACTTACCACCCTGGTCACTGGAAAACCCTGAGTCATTCTTCTGAGGCATGGAATACCCTCTCTAGAAAGCCCTATTTGAAATTAAAAATCAGTCTCTGTATAGAACTCATATTGCCCATTAATTTATTAAATATCTAAGCAGACTTAGCTTGAATAACTACCATGGAGTATGTCCCTGAAAGAATGGGACATAGAGTAGCTAGGCTTTTTTTTTTTTTTCCTTAGTCAGCTGTCTTAGTTCAAATTTATTTCTCACAGTTCTGGGGTTGAAAGCCCAAGATCAGGGACTATGGGTTCTGGTGAGGGCCTCTTTTAGGTAACACTTGGCTATCTTCTCTTTATCTTCTCACATGGTGGAAAGAAAGCAAGAAATCTCTCTGGGGTCCCTTTAATAAGGGCACTAATCCCATTCATGAGGCTCCATCCTCATGACCTAATCACCTGCCAAAGGCCCCACTTCCTAATACCATCACCTTGCAGGTTAGGATTTCAACACATGAATTTTGGGGGAACACAAACATTCAGACCAATAATGCTGCATTTTAAAAAAACAGCTCACATTCAATGGTTTACAAGAACAAGCGAGTGTTTGCTGATGCTTTCTGGTCTGCAGGTGATTGCACTTTGGCTCACTTAGGCTGGGCTCAGCTAAGTGGCTCTTCTTGCAGATGAGAATCTATCTGGCTGGGCACCAGTCTGAGGGTTGGGCTCGAGTCTGTCCATCCATGTTTGTTCTGTAGCCGAGGCTAAAGAGGCAACAGCTACAGAGCATGCTGTTTTTGTGGTGGGTCACCTGAGTGCAAGAATCACACCAAATCATGCAAGCACATGTGAAGCCTCCTGTGCATCCCATGCTACTGGCCAAAGCAAATCGTGTGGCCACACCTAAGTCAGTGTCCTGAAAAAAAAAAATACCGTGGCTCTAGTGGGTGGGGGAGGTGAGTGAATATATGCTGAATAATGCACCAGTATATTATAGGAAAGGACGAAAGGGAGTTTGGAGAGTTAGAGCTATGGTGAGGGAGGACTCTGGGTAGCTGGCAGGTGGGAGGCAGGCAGCAGAAAGGCATTTAATGTCAGAGACGGCCTACTTAAGCCAGGAATGCTCTCTGGTTGCCTTATTATGTCCCACAGAAATAAATTCATTATCTAATAAAGATACAATTGTTATAAAAAGAATCAGCCTCTGTTTTTGTAGAATAAACTGCTCCATTTACAAGCTTGGCTTTAAAGACCATTAATAGAGTGAAGATCTCCAGGTTTACAGCTCTAGCCCTGACCTTTCTCTTAAATTCCAAAGTCATGTATCTAACAGCCTAACAACATCCCCACACGACAGGCATTTCAAACTAATATGTGCAAACCAAACCCTTAATTTCCCCCAAATCTGTTATCCCCATACTGTTCCCATCTTAGAAAATGCAACTGTATCCTTCCAGTTGCTCAGTCCAAAACCTTAATAGTAGCAAATAGGTTTTCAGAAAATTTAGAGTTTCCTGAAAATTCAGGCAATAAGCACAATAAGCAAAGGCTTCTGAACATGGTGGAAGAGACTCCTCTGCTAATGGAAACTTCTCTGAAAGCAGGCGAGAGGCAGTGCCAGAGAAAGGAAGGAAGAACACAATACCACCTTGCCCGTGGTGTGGCTTGTTCTGTAGCCAAGGCTGGACAGGTAGCAGTATAGACGTGGAGGCAAGCAAGCTTAAAGGAAAAAAAGAGTCAATTAGATATCCGCACCAGATCCCTCCAGTCCAGTTTGGTGCTCGATCTGAAACATTTATTTGCAAAGTAAACGCTGCATTTAGATACAGTCCATGCAAACACTGTCCTACAGGCGACTGTTTATTCTCTCCTAGAAAAGGCCTCTGTTTTTGAAGACAGAACAGGAAAGACACATTAAGAGAATGAAAATAATAGACCTTCAACACCTCTAAGAATTAAATTCTGTGTTGTAGAAACCGATGTTAATTAAATAGCCAGTTCTAACTCACGGCACAACTTTAAGTAGGAGACCTGAGCGTTTGCCTCAAATTTCATTAAATAAATGCTCAGATGACCTACTCTTTGATGTCGATTTTGTTTCCAGACACTAGCATCGATGAGGATATTTTTCAAAAGGACCCAGTTACACCATGGTTGATGTATGCTGTAAATAGATCATTATACTATTCTAATATATTTATGGAAGACAGAACAGGCAGAGGAGGGAAGCTCAGATTTTTTTGTAAAAAACTGTATGAAAATTTTTTAGTGTTTTACAGTTTATAGAGCACTTTCTTAGTATTTTACAGTTTATAGAGCACTTTTTCACACATATTTCCTCATTTAATCCACACAACAATCCTGTGAGATGCTAATTTTATCCTGATTTTAAGGATAAAGCTCCAGACTGATTAACTAATGTGCTATGAAAGTTGATCATGGGGATTGGGTCATTCTTGTCATACCCAACTAAAACAGAGTTACGAGGCCAGGGGGAAGACGTACTCAGAGCACATAACATCACTCCAAGAGTGCGATTCTCTGTAAGCCTGGCTGCTGTAACTACTTGCTGTAACCACTTTTATCTAACAGTTGCTGAAACGGCCTGTGACAATTGTAAGAACAGTTTTACCCATTGCTGTCACTTACCTATCAAAACTTGCCAGCTCCCCAAAACCTTACCAGTGCCAATGAACTTTCTCAAAGTAACATTTCTCTCTTTTTTTCATAAACCCTCTAACCTTCTGTTTGTTTTTCAGACATACCAATGACCACCTGGTTTCCGTGCATGCCCCAAATTGCAATGCTTGCTTCCCCAATGAAATGTTTTACATTTAGAGATTCATCTCCATATTTTATTTGACTTTGGCAGTGCTCAAGGTCACAAAGCTGGTACACAGCAGAGCCAAAATGCAAACCCAGGTTGGTTTGACTCTGATTTACCCAACCCACAATGATTCTCAACATTTGCCCCCACAAATGGGGCTAGCCTCCTGGCTGGGCAGCTTTCTTTAAAGGGGGCCCTAGGTTGTCCTCTGTCATCAGAAGTAAAGTAAAGCAAAAAATTGGTGCTGAGGCTGGGCGCGGTGGCTTACACATGTAATCTCAGCACTCCTGGAGGCTGAGGCAGGAGGATTGCTTGAGGTCAGGAGTTCCAGACCAGCCTGAGGAAGAGAGAGACCCTGTCTCTACTAAAAATAGAAAAATCAGCCGGGTGTCATGGCACACATCTGTAGTCCCAGCTACTTGGGAGGCTGGGCGAGGAGGATCCCTTGAGCCCAGGAGTCTGAGGTTGCTGTGAGCTAGGCTGACACCATGGCACTCTAGCCAGGGCAACAGCGAGACTGTCTCAAAAAAAAAAAAATTGGTACTGAAGAGCATTTCCTGGTTCCTTTTTTTTAGGAACTTTAAAGAACAGAGGAAGAGGAAGTGCCCATGCAGAGGATGCTCAGTGAGCGGTTCCCACCACCGGGGTGCCCAGGCTCCAGGACCTGAGGGAATGAGTTGATAATA